>JAQIXD010000214.1:0-34145 GCA_034699985.1 Minunthozetes semirufus
CTAAAAACAATACAAAGAATATAAAGAATTTGGTTTATATTGAAAGTTATTCTTTAATTGATTACTAGATTAGAGCCAATGAAGTAGTTTATGAAATTATCTCATCGTTTAAGAAGAGGACTGCAATTAATCTCAATTATCACATCTTTTTCTTTATTTAATTAAAACAAATTGTTTTCTATTTTTGTTTGTCCGCAAAAAAGCCGAAAATTGGAAGCAATGACTAAATTAAAAGCAAATCACTGTTCGCTGAACCGAATCAAACACTAATGCTTTGTCTCAGTATTAGATATAACGAGAAGAGTAACGAAAAGACGACTCAACACAACATCCATACAATTCGTGGACACTATATACAACTCTACAACTGGAAGGCATTACATATGATATCTGTTTTTTATTTATTATCTTCGGTTCAGACATATTATGTTTCCTTTAGTTCACTAATAGCTTATATTCGCTCATAAAATGTCGACCTTTTTGTCCAATACTTTCAAAGACAGAGAAAAAAGATAATAATATCTAATAATTCCGAATATTTTATTTCACTCTTACTATGAATTTGAAGTATTTTTGTGACAAATTAGGAATTTTAGTCAAAATGAAAGACAAAACGAGAAAATAATTTTGTGTTATATGAAGAAATTCTGAGAAATATTGTCGACTAATTGGATAACATTTATGCCATTAATAAAAGTAATCTTTGAAATTATATGAGTATTAATTGAAAGTAAGTTTTGATACAATAATTAAAACTTAATGAGAATATTGTGAATAATAAGTTAACTCGATATCTGAGAGGATATCATGAGTTACAATAACTAAGTAATAATAAGCCATAGAATAATGTGCTGTTCTGTGCTGTGCGGCTCTGATGCGATAGCCTCGAGTCGAGACGCTTGAGATACCAATTACTGTAATTGAATAGAGTCTACGGCAACACATCAGTCTTCCAGCCCCGTAATGAGCAAAAAAGCTACTTTTGCTTTACATTAACGCTCCCAATGAATAGCTCTGCCATCAGAAAGAAGTTTACCGTTACTCTCATCTCTATTCTGTTCCATTGGGAATACCCACTATTTTAATGCCGGAGCAAAAGTGCACTACTTTTCCTGTGATCTGATCCAGAAATGAGCTCAAAAAGGGATCACATTTAAACTTATTTCTAAATTATATTTTAAACTTTTATCAAAATATCGTAAAAATTAAAAACATTTATAAAACTCTTTTATGGCTTAGAGTTATGAATGGCTTAAATTGAATTTAAATGATTAGTCTTTCATCAAAAGTAAGGAAAATTGTTTTAAAGAAAATTATCAGTCATTTGATTAGAAATGGTTTGAGATTTTTGATGGGATGAAGAGCTAAGGAATCAGTTTATTATTAAATTGGATGAAAAATATCGATGAAAATCGTGAATAAAGTCTATCATTGTTTGATTGATCGTTTCTTTTCTGTTAAATAAATCGATAAATTGTGCGATAATTTGACAGAAATTCTTGAATCAAACAAATAATCTAATAATAAATAATATAATATAACTAAACATATAAAATATGAAATATTTTGTTGGGATTAGAGTTTATTTGTGAGTCATTTCAGACCATTAAACAGAACCGCAAAGACATTACCAGAAGAGAGTGGAGACGAGTCTTATTCATAACTGTCGTGAATGGCATTCAATGCGATCACTGTTTGAACGGTTTGGCGAACGAATCACTTGTGGATGAGCTGAGGCTCAGACTTAATATGATTTTTATTTAATTTGTTGTCCTCTCAGTCCTCTCTGTCCTCACAGAAATCATTTCATAAAATATAAAATAGATTTTCATTTTTGTGGATTACTTCCCATTTTCAGCATTTTTTGCATACAATGAATGAACTCTAAATTTAAATCAAATATAAAACATTTAAACCAAAAGTTATATCCAGCGAACCGTTTATCCCAACAAAGACTACATAAATATTCCGATGCATTCACTCTATGAAATTCTGTGCACTCGATTTGTGGTCATTTTTCATTGAAGAAAAATTAGTCCTTTCCTTTCAAAAGCCATTTAATGGACAATAATTCATAGATTTATTCTATTATTTTATTATAAACCACATAAATCATTGGTTAGACTATAATTTTCTCTTATATAGAAGATGACTCGGATAGTTTTCTTACCTGGATCCTATCCTCAGGTAAATCAGTCTTCAATGATAACATTTCTCTGGCATAAACATCAGGATAATGAGCCTCTTTGAACGACTTTTCCAGTTCTTCTAACTGATAGCTCGTGAATATAGTTCTGTTGGAAAAATCAATAAATAATTTTATTAATAAATATATGAAAACACTATTAAATGAAAGCGTTTTTCGATTTGTGATGAAATTTATGGATATATTATGCAAATTAAAGTATAACTAAAATCTATATAAAAGCTAATATAATAGTCGAATAAAAGTGTTAATTATTAATAATTCATTACTTGAATGTTAACAGCATTTCATTAGCTTTATATGCCGTTAGTGAAGAACAGCCCATAATTTAGTTGTGCCGTACGTTTTTGCACGCAAACAAATTAGTTTTATTGAAAGTGCAAATTAAGTGCAAGAGCAAATATTTGCGACCGACGAACACATAAACTAAATTGGCTTTTTTCAGGTACTGAGCCCTCGACTAAAAGATTTAGTATTTGGAAAATATTTTTTCTTTCATATCTCTTAACAAAGAGTTAATTAATGAATTACTGAATGAAAATTCAATTCATTTCTGAGTCAGGGCTCTGAGTTATTAGCAAATAAAACTGCAATGTTAGCAATATAGCAATATAGCAATATAGCAATCACATTTTGTTAAGAAAATCATTCCTAATTGAATTATATCTGAAAATTAATTAATCAAAATCAGAAAAAATGAAATTTTTATTTGTTTTTCAATTATTTTGAGTTATTCTTGAATTGAATTTCAAATTAATTTCAATTGTATTAAACTAAAGTTTAAAAAAAAGTCAAAAGAAAAAAGAAGACTATCTTAGGATTGACCACAAACTTAACGTTTGACTAAAAGTGAAATTCATTTATAAGAATCACTTAAAGATTGTTTCAGTTTTGAAGAGAATTTGTGTCCATTTGTGTGTTTCGGTCGACGCCTTTATAAAACAGCAAATTTGCACTTCTCTATCATTTGTTTAGGTGGAGCGCTTCCAACACCGATAATGAGGGCCACGATAGACATAGAACTTGCATAAAGGACCGCATTATTCTAATAGCTGTGTCGGCCCTAATACCCGGGTGTTTGCGATGTTTGCACGTATAGCTCGCAATGATTACAATACAATTTACATGATTTATATCAATATAATAATAATTGAAAAAATTATATCCACTTCTACTTATGGCTGTGTCTAAGGATGCTCTGTTCTGTGTAAAACACCAGTGCATTCTGTTTATCATTTGGCCTGCCTTTCAATTAACAGCAAATTTAACAGCTTTTGCAGTCAACTGTTCCCAACGTTTCCATTGAATGTAAATATATTGAGTAAAACACATATGAATTGAACGAAAAAGCGTTTTAACTTAATTATTGTCAAACTTTACAATAAGTGGAGTACTTTTACCACAAATTGAAAAGAGAGACGACATTAAGTAAATAAGTTATTAGTTTAATTGACTCTACTATTGAACAACACTTTGACACATAGATTGATCGTCTCGACTAAAACCAGGAATAATTAATTCAAAGATATTCTCCAAGTTTTCCCATTAAGTCTAAGAATTTAATGTTTGTTTTCATTGAGAAAAACATTAATTAATTTAATTGAAAACAAAGTCTTTAAAGATTGATCTCAATTAAGATAAAGAATTGATAGAGAATTCAAATCATCCAAAACCCTATTGTATTGTAGAGTCTATTATTGTCTATTAGTTGCATATTCTTTGCTTTTTTGTTAACATTGTCTCTGATTTTAATAATGAGTTTATTATTTAATTTTCATCGAAAAGAAAATTAGTTTTTTGCATAACAAACAGTTGTGCCCTAAATATAGGCACTAATACAACACATACCTGTGTCTGCGCTTCTTCTTCTTCTTTTTTCCGGTGACAGTACTGCTGACGTTGAGTGCGCCGTTTGTGTCGATGTCTGAGCTGACTGTAGGCACTGGTGGGCCCAGACGTGCGAACTCACTTATTAAAGAGCCTAAAATACAATAATTGAATAAAAAGTGATTAATCACAAACACGTTCACCACTGAAGGCATTAAATTAATTATATAAACATCCGAACCCTCTCTCACACTCTCTTTGTTATCTATTGGATAGAAGTGGCGGATATCACCATTACTTCTATGCATTCAAAACAATTGTCTGAATAGATTTCAATTTAACTCAATGCTGAACAAATAGGCTCATGAAGTATAACTATTGAATGAACTGACACAGAGTACTCCTAAAAACTCCGAATACAGACAAAAAATCTGTATTTTCTAATCAATTGAAAAGTACGCCACTGATAGCCAACTTTATTTGAAGTGGGAGTCAGTGTTGCGTTAATTTACGCCGAATATAATCATAAGCATTAATATTAGCCATTTTGACGGCTATAACATCACTTCTTTACATAATTTCATTAAAGGTTTTCATCGAAATTTGTATTTGAATGAAGTTATGAATAATGAATATGTGTTTCGCTTTTAAAAATATAATTTACTATTAAATCAAAACTGTTTCCCAAAATTCATTTATTGAACTCTTCATAGAAAGAGTTTCATAGGCATAATATTTGCCCATTTTTGCCTCGATTATCATAATAGAGGATAAAATTGCCTGAAAATAGATCAAAATCTTTTCAATTATAATGAATGTGAGAAAAGGTTTTTAGACATTTTAGTGAAAAATTCTTCAGATATTGATTTTGAATGAAAGAAAACTTTATTAATATTTAAATCTATTTCATAGTCATTAACGAATAGTCGTATAATTATAATAATTGTTTTATGAAAATCTAAATTCTTGTGATAATAATGTCTGAAAAGAATTGTGAATACAATAGAGAATCAAAAGCACAGAATTAATTAAAATTTCATATTTAGCTAATAGTATGCAATCAATTGACTTAATGTGCATTTTATGGCAAATATCGCACAGAATATAATAGCTGAGCGCATACCCATCGCTCTCACTCCTGAATTAGTACCTAATATTAGAAGAGATGAAAGCAAGACTCACACAGAATGAGTCAGTTATTGGAATGAAGGCGAGAGAGAGAGAGAGAGAGAGAGAGAGAGAGAGAGAGAGAGAGAGAGTCATGAACGAAGAATTCTAGTTATGCGAACACATTATTAGATTGGCCTCGTCTTTATTCCCGCTATAATCCAAATAATAGAGACTAAAACCTCTGAAAATTGTGAAATCGGCGCTAAATTACGCACAAAATCAAGATTTAGCCAAAATTTTAGTAAATACCAAATGAGAGACTTCTCTTAAATGATGGCATTATTTTATTTGAATTTATATCACCATTTATATTATTTTAATATTTTCCTTTAATTAATAGAAAGTTGCATTCTTTATGCAACTGAATTTTGACTTTAAACTTGTTGAAAATAGTTAATCAAGTTTTATGGAAATATAAATTAATTAAACTTATGAGAAATGCATTTCTATTACTATTAGCCATATTTTTGGATAATTTTTGCAAACTATTAGTTATTAGTTATGGAATGCAATTATTTTCCATATCTCTTCTTCAATGGTATGACAGGAATGTGTGAATATATTCCCGAATATATAGCCATTTAATGCTCGATATTAAAAGGGGGGATGAATTTGGAGAGAGAAGGGAATTGTGAGCCCCAATTGTTGCCCAAATTTCTCAAAAGGAGTCAAGAATTGCGAGATTAGAGACAAGTATTTAGAAAATTAAATTAAATTTTTAAAAGAATGAAATGTATAGAGAGGTAGTGTTGTGCCCATCATTACAAATAATATCTAAAAATTTTGTTTTTGTTCGCATTTTTCAAAATGTTTGATAAATTTTCTCAAGTTTTCTGAAAATTAATAAAAACTAAGAATCATTTCGAATGAAAATTATTGATAGTTTTAAGAGAAAAATCAGGAGTTTTTGATCAGATGGACAGACAGACAAAGAGGAGAACAGTTATTTCAATACATTAGCTGTTTGCGTAATGAATAGATGAGGAGAACAAAAACATTAGTGAATGCGATCACTATTTTGGAGTAATTTTAAGCGCTTCCGAAGCAAAGACTATTGTAAGGGATTCTGTTAGCGATTAGATGTAGTATTGCAATAGTTTTTGTGGTTTCAGCACAAACTTAGCTCAAGATAATTGTGCGGTTGGTGTCAATCGAGGCGTATAACAGAATTAGATTCGCATTACTATTGAAACATGAATTCATTTGACTCGGAGTTAATCTGATGGCATGCGATCAGTGGCTTATTTGAGTCACACATAACACAAATAATTAAAAATTTTATGCATATTATCGACAAATTAAACAAAATTATATCGCATTAAAAAACTAATTTCTTTTCCTCTGTTGAAGAAGTTTTGAGAGAAAAACAAGTTTTCAATTGAATTATCCGCTAATGGAGTAACGGTTCCGTCACTTCCAATTAGGATAAGCTCTTAAGGCTTTAGAATGGAAGAGCCGGAGCTCTGATCAAACCTTTTTTTTGGCTGAGATTTCAAATGAAAATAATAGATATTTAGCGAAATTCTATTACTATTACTCAAAATGATTACCAACTAATCTGACTGACAGTAATCCATATATTTATGAACAATAATATGAAAAATATTTAATCCGATAATTGATGGCAAAGAAAAGAGTAATAAAGAACTTATTTATGATTTAAAATCTCATTACTGAAGATAATTCCCTTTCGGAGACTAATTTCCAAATTATTGTTATATTAATCAAAAGAATCAATTGATGAGTGCTTTCATTGAATGAATATTTCTTTTCAATTATATGATTATAGGGTCAGACCTATCAAATTGCTATATCTTATGGTTGAATGCAATCTATTGGAGAATTTGTAATAGTAATTGACTTCTAATAATGGGATCAAAATATTAATATAATATTAGAAAATAATTTGAAAGTTTTGATTTGAAAACTCAATCAAAAGTCATTAGAAAAGACTACAATTTTTGGAAGTCCTCACAATCTTGTATTCAATTAATCGATTAACGAAAGCATTCCTTTTGAGCTAATTTTAGGTCTAAATTATTGATTGATTTGTTGTTTAACTTCAATAAATTGTAAGCATTTTCTCTCCAATTAGTTATGTTTTATATAAGAGTATAACAGACTATAAAAAGCTGTCATCACTTCTACTGATTATATCTGAAATACGTTTGTGTCAGTCATTCATCTGAAGTGGTGCACAGCACAGCACATGAGCTCACACTTCCATAAATGACTTTATTCTTGAGATATAAAAACAACTTCAGGACGAGGACTGGCTATTGAATCGTTAATTTGATTGAATTGAATGAGTGCTTAAATGATTGTCTATCAAACCAATGATATAATGATTTTGCAGCACAGCCTCAGCTGCACAGGCAATTCAATGGCTGTCTTATGATAAAAAGTTGTAAGAATGAATAGAAAACAAAACCGGATTCTTAATGCGAACAATTGGTGTCAAATTGAGAAAATTGGTTGTCATTAATTCCTATCAATTTTGTTAATCTGAACCTTTCAAACAAATTATGAATGGCTTTCCTATTGAAGTGGAAGTCACTTATGTTTACACACGTCTATCGCCTCTCGATTTTCACCTAAACTTGATTTGAGTTTTTTCTTGGCTATGATTTCAGTCAGCATTCCTTTAGTGGTAATAATAATAACAGTTTGTCTTTTGCTGACTACTTGTCATCACTAAAAAACTTAAACATATTTTTGTTTGAATGCGTAAAACCGTAAATAAATATTTGCTTTTTTCGTTCAAAACTGGAAAAAGTGGCACAATTTTCAAAGATTTTCATCACTCTCTTTGCTCGAGGCATACAATCTGGTATTTGATCCACGATTTCGAGTGAAAATCATTTGACATCTCTGTGTTAATAAAGTTATGAGTAATTTGTGTTAAAATTAATTATATATATTTTTCGCTCAATTGAATACATCTTCTCAATTGTTAACGCGAATTGAAAAACATAACATTCAGTAGTTTTTGCAAAACATATGAAATATTAATTAATAAAATAAAGTAATTATAGAATATTCAGTGCTTTCATTGAAACACTCACTACAAGTATTTCTAATTGAAATATTAGTATTTTTAGTAATCAATGGAAACAAAAAATTTCAATAAATTAAAATGTTCTCTGAGGTTAGGTATATACGACTCTCTCTCTCTCTCTCTCTCTCTCTCTCTCTCTCTCTCTCTCTCTCCTCCCTCTCCCCATCGTTGGAGGAGTGAAAACACTTGAATATTTCAAAGTTAAAAAATTCAAGTTTTTGAACAATAGATGAGTTATTGACTCAACTGATTAAACAAAAAGGATATTGATTTGAGTTTTTGAGCTAATGTTCTCTATTTGACTGTCAGTCAGAAAATTTTTAACTTAAATACATTTGATTTGTTCGACAAACAAAAGATCAAACTATAAGTTCACTTATAGTTTGTTTCAAATGCCTAGAAATGATTTTTGTTGGAAATTCAAATATAACTTTCTCCTAATTTGGCTTATTTTCACTCTATGTTCACACTATGCGTAAACAACACACGAATTCCGTAACGAAATTGTTTTGAATTTTGTTTGTATTTCACTCTATTATTGAATCAGTTTTTCAAATGTTGTAAATGTTGTCAAAAATTGTCGAAAATTTAGAAAAAGATTTGAAAACAAAATAAGAGATAATCTAAAAGACATTATTAGTGTAGCGTTAGGTTTGTCTAATCTGAGCTATTGATGGCATTACTCTTATAAATTTTGAGCCGACACACAGCCATCAAAAATTGAATAATAGAAGTTAGTCTTTAGGACTCTATTCTCTATTTATTAGATTAAAGTTGAGAGCATAAAAGGCAGTCCTATTTTCAAACTTGATTTTTAGTGAAGGCCTACCAATAACTCTGATCTGTCTTTCAATCCATAGCTTTTCTAAATCTAACAAAAATTTAGTTAAAATGCTTTTAAAGTAACGCTTCATCATTAGGTCTTCCATTAGAATCATTACAAAGTTTCCAAATCTGTGTTATTCTGTGCTATTGTATGCTCCGATCGCTATTTCATTGAACTTCAATACAATTATGTTTAGACAAAAAATACTCTTAAATACTATGATTAATGGGTCAATACATTTGACTTTTAACTGTAATCTCGCTTTAATTCGTATGACATTAACTGATATTTCAATTTTGTTGACCATTCCCTTAATCGTTTAATAATGATATTGAAATAGCTGATCAATTTAACAATTTTCTACAAGAATCAAATGTACAAATGATTATTACTATTGTTATGGATTGTTAGGCAAAAGGCAGAGTAATTCCTGTCCGTGTTTTCATATATCAATTGAATTTTTAGTGTTAGTTCGTCCCAAAGCCATTGTCTGGCTGTCAGACCAGTCACTGTTGTGTTAAATCAAGATCGAGACTCTGTGCAAAATATTTAAGTCCTTGTTATTGGGTCCTAATGTTGGGCTAGTATGACAGGACTCACGACAATTGACAGTTTGGACTCCCATACAAACTATAGGATATGTTCCCAATAATTCATACCTTCAAGTGTCAGGTTTTTAGTTGAGTTAGAATTCGGGCAAAAAAACTGAATTTAAATAAAGTCTATTAATTGTAAAGCAATTGCAAGAAATGGTTTACGTTTGAGCAGTAATTTATTCTAAGAATTGGATCTGTTTTTTGTTGAAAAGCTTTTCTTGATTTGGATTTGAAACAATTTTATTGATTATTCAATAGGTGGCGAAGACTTGAATGGAATCGTTAAGTGATGTTATGTTATGTTTATTACAATAACCGAAACCTGAATGACATATAATTTAGTTTAACTAATATTGCATTGAATAGTGAGGAAACATTTAAATGACCTGTACCTCTGCCTGTGCCTGACTGGCTGACCACCAACGGGGTATAACAGATGTGATTGACAACTGTGAATAGCAGGCATTGACGCGAACATCATTTCACGAAAAATAAAATCAGTTGGTTTGGCACTGGTATAGCACTGGCAGAGGTGATAGTGCTGTGCTGTCTGTGTTGGCAACTGTTGGCTGAGACCACTTCACAACTTCACACTTTTAACATTTTATTTTGATTAACATATCCTGTCGTCTGTATAACTGTGAGACTAACTATAATTACGGGGGTGAGACTGAGCTCACAGTGAACGAGCTCTGCCTCAATTCAAACAGTGAACACTATTATGAAGTCCTGTCATTCCAGTCAATAGAAAAGAAATTTTGGGTAAAATTGTTGTACAAAACACTACAAATACATCAAATACATGATGTACTCCATGTCTACTGAATGCTTGTCTTTTGATGACATTTTTATGCTATTTTTCTTCACTGTTTAACATCAATACTACTCTACCCTAAAGTGGCGTAACTATATTTTCATATATTTTTTATATACCAGTGCTATACCGGTGCTTAACTCCTATTCAGCATCAATTGGTTTGTCAATAGAGTAGTGAAGTCGAAGGCAATAGTAATTCCAAAAATTGATTGAAGACAACAAAACACATAAAACCATTGCTATTATCGATTGTAAATATTCTATACTATAAGTGTTGTAAATAAAACTCTTCACTATTTCTTTCATTCAGATTAAGTCTCATTCAAATCATTGAATAATAAACTGACTAATGAATGGAATCTGTGGACTATATTCTTGTAAAACTCAATAAAATGTATTTTTCAATTGGATTGAGGAATGTGACAGTAATTACTAAATTTGTTATAAACCTGTCTTTAAATTGAATATATTCTGTTTGCAAAACTATTTATATAACAATTTGAAGATTCCATGAATTTGTCTTTATTGTAACCGTGCTATTGCCAGGGTATGCAATTTGGACAGGCATTTATAATACTTGTAAAATCCTTATATGGAGTGAAATGTTTTGAAACTTCTCTAAATCAATGAGAAAATTGATTGAAATTATTTGAAATATAGAAAATTTAGAGCAAATATAAGCCCTATTAAGTGTCACATTTAGTCTACAATAATATGAAAGAAGTTTTTTCACAAAACAATTTTCTCCAGAACTAAAGTTATCTAAAATATCTATCTATATCTATCTAAAGTATAGATAAAAGTAGAAGATACAATTGTATACAATTGTAACGCTTGACTCTGAAACAAAGCATGTAAATTGACTTTAATATTAAATTAACATCAAAAACACAATATTGAAAGGAAATTGAAATTTTTGATAACTGAAATTATAAGTGAAACACATCAGGCATATTTGCATCACTAGATTCTGTATAGTAATTGAGATTCTTTACTAAATTAGAATATCTATAGAATTGTATTTGAAAACCGTTGATATGTTTATAATTTTTATGTTTATGTTTTATCATAAATAAATATATTTGAAATAATTAACCTTGATTATAAAATTTAAAATGGAGAATTTTTCAAAATAAGGTGAAATTTGGATAAATAAATGGTTATATTGTTATCGAGTTTTATAAATAATATCTCAAAATATTTAGAAATTGAATCAAATGTCAAATTTTGTGGCCAAATGTCAACTAAAGGTTTATTGAATTTAAATTTTCATAGTCTGGTACTGAATTGGGGTTGGAGTGAGTGCTCATCACAATCAATGAAAACACTGTTCCTTCTTATACTCAAAAATTCATTGAACGCCTCTTTAAATGTTGTGAATGTTTTGACTCATCATTTTTTATGTTTATATTAAGCTTATAGGCTATGGTAGGCCTGAAAGGTACGCCTCTATTCAATACTAAATGTCTGTATTTTTAACAAATTTCTAAGGATTTTGAAGAGAGAGAAGAAAAGGTTAATTATTTTTCTTTTGAAGTCCGGTTGCATTTAAATGCTTATAAACGTCACATTCACTGCCATATGAATGAAGTCTTTTGTCCGACAAATCGCTAACATTTATGAACTTTATATTCACGTCTTGAACGCCAAATGAAGCCAATAGTGATCTCATCAGAAGAGCTTATTTTGCATTTCTTTTTATTAAACTAAACTCTCTATTAAGAGACACAGAGAGGAGAATTTGCTATGAATTTGCACTAAAAGTGACAAATAGTGAAATACTTTTTTCTCAGAGCCTTTTAGGCGAATAAATGCTAAAGAAATTGTATTATTATTCAGAAAAGAGATAAGAATTTTCTAAAGATTTCAGAATTCATTCAAACAGTTCTCTACTCTTTATTAAAGAATTTCACGTTTTTATAAAACGGAATAAAGTCTTTGAAATTATTATTTTTCATTATATATGGCATCTCTTTATCGCTAAAAATTTTATTAACTATTTATTCATTTCTTATATTTGTCGGCATTTCTTATTGCATAATAATTAGGTGAAACTATCAACTATCATGTTCAAATTTTGTTTTTCCGATTGCAATGAAATTCTATAAATTCAATAATTTTGGTGAAATCCAGTTTTTTATAAACCAAATGCGAATCGCTTTTAGTGACAATAAATTAATTTCAATTCTTATGAAATTGATATTAAAATACCCAAAAATAATTATAATGATGATAAAAAAGCAATTTTAAAGAATAATGAATTACCTGGTCCACAAGAGGGGCCATTTTCATTTCGCGGTGAAATTGTTGAATCGCTGTTGAATGAGTGGAACATAGAAATGGATGCATTCACTGGTGGACTAGAAATACAAGAGTTGGCCACTGATGAGTTCGGGTGTAGGCCTGCGTGCATAGTCTGCATACTGGCCGATATGAAGGCGGCCGCCGCCGGAGAATTGAAATATGCGATTCGGGCAGCATTTGCCGCTTCCTGTGACGGAAAACAATGTGACTGCGTTGGTGTCGAGTGCGGGGATAACAGACTTGGATGGTGATGAATATTGTGTGGATTTGTGGTCGGGATGTTTCGGCTGACGCCGTGTGAGTGGAAATAATTTGGTGATTGAACCACATGTTGTAAATGAGTGGTCGGCGATGAGGTGGTGGTCGGCGGCGCCACTAAATTGCTTACACATAGCGGTGAACACATAAAGACACTGTTACTGTGCTTATGATCTGAACTGATTTGATGGCTTAATAATCTTGAAAATCGTATATAAGTGTATATATATATATATGTGGTATAAGTGCCCGTTAAGAGTGGACTGACTTATTCGCTAACAGAGCTATTCTATTGCAAAGAGTACTTCTCTCCGATTCTTTAGGCATTTAGTTGTCATCCATTTATCGAAAGCCGTGCCTCCAATCGATTGACGTAAATAATTGGCTCTGAACTGAATTTGGCCAAAACTGGTGGGGAGGAGTGCACTGAAGAGGAGGGCGTTCTCTTATATAATAGGGATACAACTTTTCACAAACAGTAATCATAATATAGATCTGGTTTTGTGCGACTTTTTCTTCTCAATATAACTACAGTTGAGCTGACAGTCAGACTCTATCACGATATGAGTCTATGAATCGCTATAATCGATGAACAAATAGGTAGTGCTGTCGAGGGTTTGTGCTGTTCAGCTGTACAGCACTGGTGGAGAGCTGTCATATTCGAGTCGTTCGACTCTTTCGCTTTTTATATGGCCGTTAGGCTCAAGAAAAAGTGAACTAACGAAGTGCAGATTGGCTCAGCTTATTAAAACAAATTGCCAATTGCACAGCACAGCACAACACAGAGCTAAACAGCACACCATCCCTACAACACCGACAGCAACATTTGCATAGTTAGCACATTTGACAACATTTTTTGCCACTTATTATCCGACAACTCATTACTTAATATGCAATTAACTGTTTGTTAACTAATTTCTGTTAAAACCCACATAAATGAGACACAAATGAGAGCACTAATACTTTTTTACACAATTTCTAATCTCATAAACAAATAATTGACTTTATCTCAAACTTTTGACAAAAAAAACTAATGTTTTTCATTTTAATTTGGATTTAATTAGTTATCGATTTTATTAATAATTATATAATTTTAAGATTTATATTCCATTCCTATAGTCTGTCAAAAGTATGTCTTTCATATGTAAATTTGTATTTTATTGAATATACTTTTCTTAAATGGGTATACAATCAAGAATTTTGAAAAAACAATATAATGTAATTATAAATATTTTTTGCTCTGTGTAACTGAGTAAGGAATTTTTGCTCATTTTGTTACCTTGACTAATAGCAAATCTTTTGATAAAAGCTAAAAAAAGAGGACAACAAATTATCTTGATAATCTAATAAAGTATCTCATATAGAATACAAACAAGTTTGTAAAATAATGAAATCATTTCTAATAATATTTTGCAAATTAATCAATCAATTTGTTGTTCTATTTTCAATTGAAAATGATTTACTGATCAAAGTCTTAATAAAGTTCACAAATCAATTTGATCATAATTTTCACATCAGTTAACAAATAGTATATGTATTAAACCAAAATAATTTTCAGTACAATATTGATTATCTCAAAGAATTGTTTTGTTTGATTGCATTCAGAAAATATTTATTAAAATTTTATTTTAAAATTTTGACAAAATTTTTGAATATTTTCAAAATTCCTAAAAATTTATGTTTTATTTGAAACTCAAGTCTTATTTATTCGGAAGTAATTATTCGCTGAAAATCTGAATTTAAATGAAAAAGAAGTTTCAAATGATATTCACAGCAGTAGTACTCAATCCATGAAAAATTTGAATATCAATTCTAACCGAAGAAAAATCGATTCATTGGGAATGGAATAAATGATCGACTAAAATATGCCTGAATTTAATCACAAAACTCTAGGTTTGAGCAAACATTTTTAGTTTGAGACTCCAAATTAAGATATAATTTTATGTTACATCTTGTTAATTCACTATTAAATGCTCATTAAAAAGTATTTAAATTATTGAATTAAAAATAAACGAATTTTTTGAATGAAATGATAGACTTTTTTTGTTGAAATGATTTGAAGTAAAATAAGCTATAATTGCATAAAGACTAAGAAATTCTGAAATTTTCTTCAAATAGTTATTCAATTTTCAATATATTGTAATATAGAGCGAAAAGAGCACGAAATCGTCTATTGCTTACAGTGTGTTCTGTTGAAGGAATAGTATGACTGGAAAAGCGTTGGACTGTTCGCTGATCTGATTACTAGTTTGAATAAGCGATCACTTGGTTATAGTTTGTTATCCTTTTAACGAGAAAAATATCTGAAAACTTAAATGTAAGACAAGTATTGGCTTTGTCTCTGACATCGTTATAATGATGTAATACTAGTTATACAATAGGCTGAGCGTTGAGTGAAAAGCGCTGAACGGCAGCCAAAGTCATGTCTCCCTATTAGCGTTTTAGTGAGTCTTAGTGAACCCCAATTTCTGTGACAGCGAACCTCATTAATGTCGGAGCAGTCATGAAGTGATTCACTGGCCGGTGCCTGACGTGACACAAAGCCTAGTGTTAGTCACGTTCTCTCAACGCCTTTCGCTAATTGGTATGTGATATATGTGTGAATCGTTAGGCGATAAGAAGAGAGCCACTCATGAGTGAGGCCAACAAAGTTAGCCCATTGACCACCGCTAACAATATACCACTCACTCCATAATACAAACATTATGTTTAGGACAACACAACTGTTGACTTCATTCCTCTCTTCTCAATAAATAATTTATTAATCACTTAATCCTTTTATTGCTTTCATAAACATTTATTATAATCAAAATTAATTTTATATTTTGATTCCTCCTATCAAATGATTGGAACAATTTCAATATAAAACTTCAAACTAAAGCTATAGCAATACAATAAAAATTTTGTGCTCAAATGTAGCACCTACATTTTTATATCCATTGAATTGGACTGATATTCCTTAGATATACCTATAATATGGTATAATATAATGATTTTATTATCTGAACTCAAATTATTTCTTTTAATTTCAAATCAAAAACTTATTTATTATAATAACTTGTATTACAATTAGTACATCACTAAACAGAACACATATTAAATGTTGAAATTAATAGATAATAGAAAGTAATGTTTACAGAATTTTATTATATTTGGCAGAGATTGACATAATTGAGACAATTAGTAAAGCATTTCACTACTGACCCGAGACTTTGGTTTCTTAATTTTGCTGAGATTTTTGAGAACCAAATCATGTAAATTCATGTATTGATTTCGGACAGCACTCAGAGATATCACCAAATATTTGTGGAATAGTCGATCCTTTTCCTGAATAGCAATGCGAAAGTCCTCACATTTTGGATTTTTGACAGCTTTTGTCACGAGATCTGCTCTGCCGGCGAAGTATTTGTGAATCTCTTGTAAACGATGGTAGATATCATTCTCGGCATTGATGGTGGCGTCAATGCATTCCTGTTGTATTTCAACCCCGAAATTGTTGCCGTCTTCGATGGGTGGCATAAGAAGGTTAATGGCAGCACTCAATTCCAGGGTATATCCAACGAACTGAATCAGTTGTGGTTTCAGGAGTGCCACCATTTCAACCAAATACTGATTGCTGCGGACGACCACATGCCTAGTATTGGCGCACTTTTCTTGAGAAGTTTCATCTTCACTGCTCTGGTCAGAGTTCTCACTCATCCTATTACATGTTGGCTCATCTTTGGTGTCGGGCACAGGTATGTTAAGTTCATTGCCTATCCAGACATCGAATTCATTTTGGAACTTCTGTTCGCTCAGAAGTGAATTCAATTCTGCGATCTTTTCTGGAAATGTCGTCAAAACGTTTTTGAGGGCAACCCTTTTCATTTCCTCTTTGAACGAATCGATAGATTCAACTGATGTTTCCATTTGTTGTCCTCCAAAAACTCTTATTCGCTATTCTTCTACTTCTAAAAGATTCCAAAAAATTTTCTTTTGTTTCTCTTATGACAAATATTTTCATAAAAACTTTCATTGTTTCAATTTTTTGTTTTTATCAAAATTTTGATTCAAATAATCAAATGTTTAAATTATTCTTTCATTAATTCATTATCAAGAAACCGATGAAATTTAGAAAATCAATTAGGTTTACAACAACATGTTATTTCAATTGAACAATATTACTCAGTATTTAATAAGGAATTGATAAATCGAAGCCTTTCCTCGATAACCGGGGCTTTATTTCAGGTTTAATGAACTAATAATTGAAACAAAGTTTTAATGAAAAAACGCCAAAACAAATATCTATTAATTGATTATAAAAATTGATAAAAGAGTGAAATATTTTTAATGCAATTGATTTGGAATTTATTTGAAGTGATATCACAATTATGTCATTCAATTGAATTGAATTGAAAACAATCGATTAGATAAGTGTTACCTATAAATATCACTGAGATATCCAATTGTGTTACCATTTAATTGAATATTTGAAGAAATAGTGTGTTATTTAAATGAATTACTGATGGAAATGTCGAATCTTAAAAATAGGAACAGAATGAGTGCCAATAAGGAAGATAGTGATCAAACTGACCAAACGGCCGAACCTAAGACAGCATCAGTTGTGAGCCAACGGATGACAATCGCCGGCGGATTATTAGATATCTCTCTGTTTGTTGCAAATGTTGAACACTTGAAGTTCATTTTCGATACCGGAAAGGAAGACATCGAATACTATGATCTTCTTCTGTCACTACTCTTTACTTCACTAACGCTTCAGGTTTTCAATAGAATTATAAAATTGGTTTTAATTTGAAAATAATTTTGTATCAATTGATTGTTTGATCAGATTATTGTCGGAATTCTTTTATTTATTGTCGGTTTTGGCAAAAATATGCAGACATTAGAGGAACAGAAGTGGACTAAAATATTGAATCATATAATCATTGGTTTGGTTTCAATGATAGCCATAACAGATATATTCATCACAACTTTCGGCGATAGAGGAGAGACTATCGTTCGGTATCGGAACCGACACAGTTGTCAACTGAAGGCAAACATCGCAGACGTGAAGAGTATTAATTCTACACTATTTTCATTCAATTAAACAAATTTATAATAAAAATAATTTACAAATTAATTACAAATTTTTATATTTGTTTTAATTAATGACTAAAATGTGATTTAATTCAAAAAATTGTGATTTTTTGCCAAATATTTGACAAAAATTAAAACAAAGTGACAAAAAAAGTTACAAAAAATGAGCAAAAATTAAATAATAAATTGAAATCAAATTAAATTCATTCATAAAATACAATAATAATTAAGTATTTGTTATGAGTTGTCTTCGGTCTCTGTCTTCTGTTTCTTCTTCTTATTGTCGGCCAAAATCTGTTCGATAGAGCGCTGGTCTCTCTTATTAGCGCTCGGAACTGACAAAATCGACAAAACAAAAGACAATCAATTAATTTGTGGACAAAACATTGATTTGTTAATAATAATTACCGAAACCGAACTGTTTGTTGGGAACAGTGATCTGAGCGGCGCTCTGACCGGCTTCGCTGCCAATCAGTTTGTCGTACTTTTCCCTGAAGTTACGCTTTGGTATAATATCTTTGTCTTCAATGGCTTTCCTTTTTTGTTCCTCTAATTCCTGTTTGTATTTAAAATTAATCTCAAAATCAAAGAAAAGATAACTAAATGTCTGACCATTTGTTTAATGAGTTCTAATTTTTTTGGATCATATTCTTCGCCTTTCCTTAAAGCGTTTAACTCATCCTCATTAGGAGTGAACTCTTTCTTATATACAACTGTATGTCTGTCCACATCTTCGATACCAAATGAGAAGGCGCTCAGTCCAGCGATCTCTGCGATGTCGTGTCTGAAAAACAATTACTGTTAGCAAACAAATGACAGTATCTTAAGAATGAGAGGATGTCTGACACAATAGATCTCTTCATTTTCTCCATTGTCTCGAACTCTAACTTCTTTTGTGAGTCATCTTTAATAAATTGATTGATTTGTTCTTCGATCTAAACAATAGATTACAATTGGTTTCAATTAATTGATTCAATTAAAGGACTGATATTCACTACTTTTTCTCTAAACTGTTTAAGATGTTGTTTCTCCTGGTCGTGAATTTTCTTCAATTTTTCAGTTTGTTCTGAAACCACAAACAAATCATTTGATAATTGATTTTAATTAAAAATGTCTTACTTTTGGCCAATAATTGCTCTTCGCTTGACTTAGTCTTCGGTGGCTTTTGCATCGAACCCAATATAGATCCCAATAAATCCATTTCTTTAGATTTCAATTAATCAAAAACAAAACAAACAATTTGTGGTCAATTAATAAATCTATTGATATCTTAATTAAAAAACAAAAATCATTTAAATCTCTAAAAATATTTTTGTTTTGAATTATTTGATTGAATGCCAAACATATGTCTAACAGATGTCACTATTGGGTGAAAGTATGGGCACAAACTTTTTGCTCTTTTACCTGAGATGGGCACAGGATGTGACTTAGTAAACATCTTCAGCCCAAAAATAGACTTTAAACTGTTGTTCTAGCTCATATTATCTTAAAACTAATCGCTTTTAAGTTATGAATTAAGAAAAGTGATAAAAATTAAGTATTTTTCTTATATTTAGTATAATATTGAGAGGAAGTGCTGTTTATGTTAATCCCTGTTTTTGTGTTAAGTTAAGCGACGAATGAACGGAAAGCAATGAAAATGATTTCATTCGACTTTGACTTTAATTTTATTGCAAATCATATGAGAGTTTTGTTTCAGTTTTCGGATGTTTTGTTCAGTTTTGCGCTTTTCTTATGTTTTTGGTTTTAATCGCAAAAAACATATGTTTTTAATGTTTTAAATCATGTAATCAATTGATTGTAAACCTATTGTTTGCCTCAAATCAATGTTTTGTTCGACGATTTGATTATTTGTTATGTTTTCTGCAATTTTGTTGTCTTTATAAGTGATTATTCAAATCAATCAAATAAACGGCATTTAAATCAAAACAAATTATGGCATCGGTTAAGGTTGCGGTCAGGGTTCGGCCCTTCAATCAAAGGTTAGTTCAATTAAATAGTTATCTTTGATATTCAAATATCAATCCCAATGTTATTTGATTTGTTTGTCTGTTATTTCAAACCTTTATTTACTCAATGGTTAACTGATTCACACTTTTATCACTTTCTTTGACATTTTGTCAGATAATTACCTAATCATTGATTGCATAAGAGATTGAGTTCATCGCAAAAGTGGGAAAATTAGATATTTTTTGTTTTTAATTGTCATTAAATTCCATTATAATGAACTCATCCCTTGTTTTTTGGATGATTTATTTCTTTTTGAGGATTCAATTGATTTTTCAATACTTGTTTCGCATCAATGGTTCAGATATTTTTGGGCCAAAAACTCATTGATATTATGTTTTGTTTTTGAAGAACAATTATTGAACTTTTTTTCAAGACTTTATCGTAATTTCAGGTTTTTCTCAATATTTGACCACAAATTCAAAGTCTGTTCAAAATTAGTGATCAATCGATGGATTAAAAAACGAGTTATACTTCTAATAGAAATTCATTTAATCACAAATTTTTATGTTTTTTCTTAAATTTTGGTCCATTTGTGAAGAATTTGACACAATTTTTAGCTCTAATTAACATTTTTCTCTTATTTTATATAAGTTTTGAATTAAAAAAAATGAATGAATTATTTCCTAATATTTTTATTCTTTAATTTTATTCAAATTCATTAAACTATTTATTAATTTAAATGCAATTAATTTGTGTATAATTTGTGTATAAATTCGCTAAATTTTTACGAAAAAATGGCAAAACTGTTATTAAAAGTCAGTTTTGATTTGTTGGCCATTAATTCAAATTTAATTAAAACTTATTTCAAACAAAACTCTTAACAGATTTGTGTGGGTTTTGAATAAGCGCTTAAGTTTGAGAGGCTTTCCAAAGGCTTACCCCTTAACTATTCTCTAAATAATATTTCAGATTATTTGTTATGGTTTTTGAGTTCATACTTACCATAAAAATATCAATTAAAATGTGGTCGACGTTTAAATGCTTCCAGTTTTAGACCGAGTTTGAGACAATCTATATTCAGAGGGATATTCGCTGCTAACCCTCCCTGAGTCGTAGCCCATAACCTGGTCTTAATTGAATGTATGGAATGAATATTAAACTTAATTTATATTCAAATCAATTAATTTTTATTTATTTGTATTAAAGATAATTATTAATGGATTTAATATTATTTTAATGAATCCTTGAAATCAAATATTATTAATGTTTTTATCAATTATTTTAATTTATTATTATTTGAGTCATCTCTCAGTTCAGACTCAGTTCAGAGTACTATTAGTTTTATTAATAATTTTAATTTGATTTCAAATAAAAAGTAATTCTTTTTATTGTTCTTAAAATTATTTAAAATTTGTTTCGAATCAGTGATGGGCACCGATTTAGGAGGAGTTCATATATTTGTTATGTTTGAGCTATTTTTCTTCATTTATTGGCTCTAGTTTTGGTTGAGATAAGCCTATCAGTGATCACTTTTATCTGAGTTGTAATCAAATGTTTTACTTTTATTAAAAGCATTTTAATCTCTTTTACTGGACATCCCTGTTGTCTGAGAAATAAAGATAAAATTTTTATCAGTTTTTTAGAGTCTTTTTTTGAGGACTTAAAAAGTATCTGAACTTAATTCTGAGTCAATTTAAATCTGTATTAAAAGTGTTTTGATCTTATATTTGAATATTTTGAGTGCGTTTTGAGAAAAACTTATGATTATTAATGAGTTAATTATGTGTTTGAGAATTGATTATAGATTTAAGTCCTCTCACGAGTACTAAAAACGGAAAATCACTTCGTCTTAGCTTTGATTTAACGTCAATTCATATGATTTTTCTAATAATCATTTTTTGAAAGTCATTGGACTGTAATTCTGTCTTTAATATACTTTAATAAATAGACTTTAATAACATCTTGTGATTTGTCTAATAAATTATATTATCTTTTTATTTCTCATTTTCTATATTCAGATATAATTGAATTCAAAGTTTATGTTAATTACAGAAAGTTTTGTTTTTTCATAATTGTCTGAGAGTTTCATGAATTGCGAGAAAATTAAACCAAACTTTTAGTCATTAAGTGTTAGAAACGAAAGTAAGTTTCAAATAACAAGAAAATACTTATACTTGAAATAGAAAATAGAAATCAGTTCCCAATTAAAGCATTTGATTAATCGATTCATTTAAAGACTTATCAAATAAAATGAATAAACTGTCAATCAGTTGATATCAACCAACAAATGGTTTCACATAATATTCACGAGAAAGACATTAAATTATGACTTTTGGTTGGAGTTATTCCGGAAACCCATTCCTAACTATTATTTATAGATTTTGTTTGATTTATATTTTTGTTTGACTCTAAAAGTTAAAGAACTTTTCAAACCAAATGTATATTTAGATGGCTTTCCATTCTATTCAAAATTATAGTCATTGATAGCCAGGCATTCCTCAGATCCAACCATCTATTAATTCAATGAATGATATGAATCAGATTAAATCAGTTTCCGAAATATGATATTTGTATATATATATATATAAAGGTGTATATTATTTTTAAAAGTATCCTGTTTTCCTTTAATGTAACCCTTTATTTACATCTTTGCAAACCTATGTCGGGAAAACAGTTTGTTGTTTTCAAAACACAATAACTCATTCATTTGTTTAATAATTTGAATACAATTTAAGTATCATTTTATTAGTCCATCAGTTTGTTAGTGCTTTCAAATGAGATATTATTTTGAGATAAATCCCAAATAGAGTCACATTTTTAGTGATGTTTAGGAAAAAAGAGATCACTTTTTGATTAGTCTTTAGATTAGAGACATTTAATTTGAATTCAAAACTGCGATAAAAAAATCTAAATTATAATAAAATATTAAATAATTTATTGGTTTTGACACAATTCTGAAGACAAGTAATGTATTTATATATTCTATGAGAACTACAATTGAATCTTAAGATAATATTTAATGACATTTATTCCTATATTCTTATAATTTTTACGATCTCAGAACCGGTCTATTAGAGTAGCGGTTCCTCTGCCCGGACTCTAATTTGAGACACAATTTGAGTTTAACTCAAAGTATAACATCATTTAAATGTCTAAATCATATTTTTATTGCTTTTAATGGTCTCTAAATCAAATATTTGCAGTAATTTGAATCTGTATTCACTCATTAAGTCATTGAATACTTTATCGGAGTATAACATAACTTAAGAATTGATCCCTCATTTAATTCATTGATTAGGAATTTCCTTCAAATATTTGCCAACACTTAACCAATAAAACAAATATTTTATTTATTTATGTGATTACTATTCATAACTCAATTCCTGGTCTTATTTCTTGAATGAGAAAAATTTTAATTGACTGAGACTTTGAGGGAAAGGATATCACTTTTGCACACACTCTAAGTCTAACAAATTAGTGCCTTTATTTAAAGATCTTCTAAAAGGGAACACATTTTAAGATTGTTTTCTGGAATTTTTATCATAAAATTATCTTAAGATTGAAATCTTTTTGAGACTAAAGTATTGGACATAAATGGAAACTATAAAAAATAATGAACGGAATTAAAATTGAGTTCTGTTCCTGAGCTGAATATTAAAATTTGTGGTCAAATACCGATTATGATAGTCTGAGCGCCCACTCATTCACTATAGCGGTAGTTATCTTCATAGAGTTTAAACAGAATATTGACCTCATCTTCAATAATGATATTCATTTGTTGTTCACTGAAGTCATTGAATAATAATTTTATTGACACTAAAGTCAGACTTAAATATAGTTTTTATATCTTTTAATGAATGGTTTGCTTAATAACAGAGAGACAGAAATGATGAGTACAGCAATCATTCGAATGGACGGCCAAAAGACAGCCATAATAAACCCCAAAATAGAATCGACTCAAAGCGAGGACGGAATAAATGGGGATAACCTGAAAGAGTTTACATTTGACTTCTCTTATTGGTCTTTCGATCCCTACGACCCGGGATTTGCATCTCAGGAACAGGTCTACAAAGACTTGGGCTCTGATGTGGTCACCGATGCATTCGAGGGCTATAACTGTTGTATCTTCGCTTACGGTCAGACCGGCTCTGGTAAGACATATACAATGATGGGAACCCCAGACTCGGAAGGGCTCATCCCTCGCATTTGTCAACAATTATTCGCTAGAATGAAGTCAAGTCGAGATTCGAGCGCTACTTATAGGACCGGTAATACATCCTATTCTAAGAATTGTTTATTTGAATCACAAATTGATTTAAATGTTTTTGAATCAGAGGTCAGTTATCTGGAGATCTATAACGAGACCGTTAAAGACCTTTTGAGCAAAAACTGTCTCAAACAGAATCTTCGTGTCAGAGAACACCCAAAGTTAGGTCCTTATGTGGAGGCCTTATCTAAGCATTTAGTTCAAGACTATTCTGACCTTCAAGAGCTCATGAATAGGGGTAACGCCCACCGAACCACTGCATCTACTAAAGTGAGTCCGGTTTACAGCTTTTGTTTGAACTCTATTTCTATACAAAAATATTTATTTAATGTAATTATGTTTACAACAAATCGCACAACAGATGAACGACACCAGCAGTAGATCGCACGCAATATTCACTATTTCCTTCTCTATGGCCTCATTCAGTGGTAACACTCCCCGCGAGACTCTCAGTAAAATCAATTTAGTGGACTTAGCCGGTAGTGAAAGGGCCACCACTACTAAGGCTGAGGGACAGCGACTTATCGAAGGTATAATAAAATCAATTAGAATTGCATTTAAAATAGACATTAGTTTAAGACATTTGTCACACAATTTAATGAAAATTACTAATAGTTGTGATAATTGTGTGAAAATAGGCGGACATATCAATAAGTCTTTAGTCACTTTGGGATCAGTCATATCCGCGTTGGCCGACAAGAGTTCGAACCCTAAAAAGAAACAGTTTTTCATTCCATACCGCGATTCTGTGTTAACCTGGCTTTTGAAGGATAGTTTAGGCGGAAATTCAAAGACTATTATGATCGCAGCCCTGTCCCCCGCGGACTGCAATTATGGCGAAACTTTGAGTACTCTTCGATACGCAAACAGAGCGAAGAATATCATAAATAAGCCGACAATTAATGAGGACTTAAATACTAAACTAATTCGAGAACTTCGGTCTGAAATCGAAAGACTTCAGTCAATGATTAACGTAAACGACTGTCCAAATGCTTTAGAAAGAGTCGCACAGAATGAGGAAAAAGTTAGGCTTTTAACTGAAGAATGGACTGAGAAATGGAAGGAAACCCATAAAATCCTTAGAGAACAGCAAACATTAGGCTTAAGGCGCTCTGGATTTGGAATAGTTCTCGACTCAGAATTACCGCATTTGGTTGGTATCGATGATGACCTCCTCAGCACTGGTATAACATTATATCATCTAAAAGAAGGAAAGACAACAATTGGAACGGAATTCGCAGACATTAAACCGGATATTGTTTTACATAATGGGGAAGAGGTTGAGGACGAGCACTGCTATATTGAGCTGAAGGACGGGGTGGTGACTCTCGTTCCGCTCCAAAGTTCCACTTGTTTTGTGAATGCCATCAGAATTGAAAAGCCTTTGCGTTTAACTCAGGGCTGTATTATTGTTTTGGGACAGAATATGTTCCGATTCAATGATCCTAAAGAAGTGCAGAGACTTCGTAATGAGAAGGAGAAGAATGGGTCGACACTTAATTTGTCAAAAATATTGAGCCGTTCCTCAGATTTTTCCAAATCATTCGAAAGCATAGATTCGTCTGAAATCGATTCGATGGGGACTGAGATCAATGAAAAGCGACGACAAATCGAAGACATGGAAAAGGAATACAAATTGTCTGAAGAGAAGAGAAGAGCGGAACTGTTGGCTGCAGACAAACAATTAGAAGAAAAGCGTTCAGAACTCCAGAGACTTAAGAATGAAAGCGAAAAACTGTCGCAAATTATAAGCGAATCGAAACTTATTATACAAAATAATGACTCAATTCTCAACATTTGTGTCAAATCAAGTGATGAAACGAAGTCTATCTCTGATATGTTGTCCTCAATGAAAGTCAAGACACAAGACGCCAAACGAAGAGTTTCTGATGTTTTGTCAACCATTACCTCAAATCGAAAGGAAAGTCTGGAAGACAGTAGTCTTCTGAAGAATATTTACGAAACTCTTTCTGAACAAATCGATAAAATGGGAAATGAGTTCAACGACTGTCCCCTTAATGACAACAAAAACTTAAATTTCGTTAAAAACAATATCTTCGAGAAAATAGATAATAATGTCTCAGATTTGATGAACAAACAAATAGTCGCTCAGAATATCAATGAAAACAAAAGCCATTCGAAGTGTTTTAATGATTTCGATAACAATAATAAATTGAGTGAAATTCATGTCCGAAACGATTTGAATCCCATTCCGTATAACAACGAAAAAGTATTGCTTTTATCAAATGAGTCAAAGGATTCGCCGGACATTCAGTCAGTGGTCAGTAAAGGCTGTGATTTGAACCGCAATATTGAAGACAATGCGGTGGATATCCGTTTGAATGAAATGAAATCTCAATTCGAGGGACAGTTATCTGATTTACAAAAACATTTGGATTCTCAACGGATTTCATACGAGAGTGAAAGGGATAACGAACTCCAAAGACTTCAAAACGAGCGAAAACTTCTTCAAGAATTAGAGGAATCGCAGCTCAAACTCAAAATTCTTGTCGAACGCGAAGTACAGAAAAAGTTACAACAAATGGCTTTCGATAACTCTTTGCGAAGTGAAATGATTGACTCATATTTATCGAGTAGTCCCATGAGTCCGCTCTCTCCCAATCGTTCCCTCCATTCTATTCCGTCCTTAAGTGATATTTTAGAAAATTCTTCCGAAACATTAGTTCCAAACAAACAATCGCTTAACTCTAATGTGGAGTCAATGAACAGAATATTGATTAGTATTAATAAATATGTTTTGAGAGGTCTGTCCACTAATACACACCACGAATACGAGATTCAGGTATTAATCAATGAGTAATCAAAAAAAGTCTTTTATCTAATTTTCCATTATTTTTGACAATAGATTGATATAAACGGCAATCGATGGTCGATATACAGACGCTATCGTCGCTTCCGAGAGCTTCACAACTCATTGTGTCATAAATACGGACAAAGAGTTCAATCGATTTATTTTCCGCCGAAAATATATTTCGATTATCGAACAGAAAGTGTCGCCAAAGAGAGGAAAAAGTATTTGGAGGTCTATTTGAAAGAATTGATTGCTGTCTGTCAGACAATTAGGAACTGTCCGCTCAATTACAAGGCCTTTGGTTTGAAGTCTTTAACGAAGGAATGTTTGGAAGAGTTTTCTCCGTTTTTCATAAAAGACTGTTTTGAAGTCAAACATATTTTGCCTTAAAATCAATTGTTTTATAAAAATCTATTGAAAAACATTTATTTAACTCTTGTTTTGAGAATTAATTTATTTTTATTGTATTTTATTTAATACTAGTCTTAAGAGAAGAGAAGACAATTGTCTTCTCTTAAATCACTAAAAGTCTGAACTAATAATAATTTTTTATTAATTTTTAGTTTTTATAAAATAATTAAAAAGTATTAATAAAATCGATTTAAAAGTATTCAAACAATTTGTTTTGAAAATCCATTAAATCTAAGAATTTTGTTGATATATGTGCCGATAGGCGGCGCCATTGACTCGTATTTGTGTTGCAATTTGTTGTGAATTTTTATCTTCAAAACAGTTTTGGTCAAAAAAATGGCTATTTTTAGTACTCTAAGAGTTTTACCGAATTTGCAATTGATTTCGAGGATCACTAAAAGTGAGACAACGTTTTAGACAAACTCTTCATTTCATTTGATATATCGTTTATTTGAATACTAGATGTCGGACAAAAAGGTCGTGCCTTTCACGAGGGAGAGTTCCCGATGCGTCCGTCGGAATATATGTGGCGTAAATTTAAGGACTCCCTTCACTTTTATACACTTCTTGGAGTGATTCCTTTGACTTTGGTAACCATTTACGCCAATATAGTGATAGGACCGGCAGAATTGGCAGAAATACCCGAAGGATATGAACCCCAACACTGGGAATATTTTAAGGTTTGATCTCTTCTCAAGAATTACATTCACTTGAATTGATCTGATTATTGGTATTAGAATCCTGTCTCTCGTTTTATGGCAAAACATCTGATTCGCGACAAACGTATTGATTACGAAGGAATGGTATCGTTTATGAATGAAGAGTCAGAAAAGATTATTATGAAAAGTGTGGAACAATTGGTCAGAGATTTTATGAAATTCAAGAATGACTACAAGTCGTGGTATTACCGACCCATCGAAGGCCACCACTTTAGGTTTGAACGCGAAGAATGGAAGTACTATAGAGATCATTACGCAGGAAAAAGGGATTACATCGGAGAGGAAACCGAGTTCTCTGATGGAGGAACTCCTAAATAGACTTACCTTTGGTTTAGATTTGAATCCAATTTAGAGTTTTTGTAAATAATTAATAAAATAACAAAATTTGAGTCAAATTTAGGGCAAAAACAGTATATTATCAGTAGTTTTACAAAAGGGGTTATAAATGACAAAATCTTAAGACATTTACAACTGTTTTTGTGAATCAATTCTTGAGTTTAAATACAGTTTTATTAATAAATAATAGTTTTGTTTGAAATGTAATGTCTTTCGTTGTCACCAATGGTTCCATAATTTGAGGATTTATTGCATAAATAACTCCGAAATTGATATAAGTTTTGACGAAACACTCGATTAATAGATATTTGAAAATATTGTTTAAATCAAAGATTATTTCAATTGATTTAATTATAGCTCAGAATTGACAGAAAGTGTGCATTAATTCGACCAAAATATCATTTTTCAATAGACTCTCACTTAATGTAATACTCAGTGTTTTTAATCATTTATTTTGTGATTAGAGTTAAATACTATTCACTCAAACATTACTTAAAAATAGGGTTTGTTTTTGAGTTTCAATTTAAAAGATATTTAAAAACCGAGAAATCGTTTTCAATTAGTTCTGAATTAAAGTCAAAAAAGTCGTCAAAAGAATTGAAATTAAATGAATTACTGAACGAAAAGAAAGAGAAATATTTGTATATATATTAAGAGTAGATATCAATAGAAAATTGTTTTCAAAAATGAGTTCAAAATGAATGCAAACAAACGATTATTTCGAAGAAAATCACATTAAATACGTTTTGGAACTGATTTTGGAATGAAAGCGATGAGAGAAGAGACAAATCAATACAATTAATGACAAATAGATCAACAAATGTGTCAAACGATGTCTTTGAGTCTAATTATAACAAAAACAAGTCTTCAAACGTAAAATAGTCTCACTTTCGAAGTGCTGACTAAGAGGTCGTCGTCGAAGAACTTTGTTTCTATTATTACATTACCACTGATTCGGAGAAAATAAATCAATTATAGTTTAAGACAATTAATGGGGACAATGAGGACATACTTGAGGACATTTGCCGGCATCATTTGAGACTCAGGCGCCGCCTCTATCAGCGATTGCCACGTATTTGTTGAGTTTGGGATCACATAACCGAACTCAAAGAACCACTCTTCAGATGAAAAACTTTTAATTCAATATTTGATGACTTAATCGGTGAATACCTTCGAGACATTTGCCTTTGAAGAGAACCCTCTGTTCCAATCGGAACTTCTCCATCGGTTCCACAGAAGAGAAGTTTATTTCGCGGGAAACGGCTCTGCATTTGAGTATACTTTTTGGCACTCGTGCTGTCAATAAGAGTCCATAAAATTCATTAATTTATTATTTAATCTAAATATAAATCAATGAATACCTTCGTGTTCTTTGTCGGGTTTGGAACTAATAAATCAAAGGTTAGATTCATTAAAAAGTTGAACAAATTATTGAAATAAATGACTCACAGGTCAGTGCTTTCCTCCCATATTATCTTTCCGTTGTCTGCATCCCTCAAATTCATCCAATTTCTGGTAAAATTCAGGAAAATATAATTAAATTGAATTAAATTCTGATATTTGAAGCGATATTTAATGGTTTGTTTACTCACACTTTGAAACCGCTCAGAATATCTTCAGCTTTTGATGGCATTTGATCTTCAGTTGACTCAATGGACACAATTTGACACAAAATGTATGAAAAGTAATTGATTTCAAATGAATTATATCATTGGAAAGAGAGGATACAATTTGATGACAAATGAAGAGTTGATTTGATGTCAACTGAGAGCTGATGTGAAGTAAACTAAAATGTCTTTTATATCAGTGTTTGTATTGACTGAGCGTCTGATGTATTGCTCGAAAGCCTCCACTCTTTAGAGTTGTTTATCGCTTAAGTCTATGAAAAGCGTTTTCACTGCAATCGATGCGTGTTTTGCAAGAAATACGTCTTTAACTCATCCTTTTTCAGACACAGAATCGCTAACCACTAAGACTGTGGACAGATCACCATAATTATGGATACAGTAATTGATATGAAAAGTAATGTCAATATTGAGTCCATAATATTTCGATCAAATTAATGATAAAAATTTGAATTATTGGCTCTGATGTCAAAAATACTTATTTAATATTCAGTAAAATATTAATAAGAAATTCATTAATTCATGAAATACTGTTCGGAATCCTAGCAATGATTGAAATCATTTTTTATTCGCTTATTTTACGTCAAATATTGATTATTAAATGGCTTTTAACGTAAAGGAAGCCTTTTTTGGTAAAGAGTCTCCACTTTTATTGCATTAAATGTTTATTTTGTAAAATGTTTTCATCAAAAATGCAATCTTTTTATAAATTAATTTCAAAACTCAATTCCGTTGCAATGATTTCACTTTTTAGTTATCAAAAGTGAGCACAAGTTTACAATTTTGTTAAACATTTGCTTTAATTTTAGGAATTTGTCTTTAATTTAAATATTTATTCGAATAAATAAAAACTGAATATAATTTTTATGACAAAAATTTCTAAACTATTTCAACGACTAATTCAATAGTCATATAAAAGAGAGTTAATTGGTTTCCGTTTCTTTTAAATCAGAGTTTTCTTGAATTTCTCTCATAATAAACGGTATTTTCTCGATCTCTGCCAATGACTCCCAGCCCTCCAAATTAATCTGTAATTCAAAACAAGTAGTTTTAGAACTAAATCTCAAACAATTGAATGCAATTCTGACCCCAATTATATTAATTCCTAATTTGCGAAGAGTTCTTAGTCTGAACTCTGTCTCTCCTCTTCTGACAAGTGGTTCGCGACAATAATCTCTTTGAGTCAAAAGAGTTATTCCGATTCTATTAACAAACAATTAATTAAATTATTCTTAAAATATAATCAAAAATAATATACGTTTTGGAATCGTTGGGTACTTCCAGTTGTGAAATATAAGCGCATTTATTATCTTCATTATTGATAGGTATAGGATATCCCCCTCTCCTCAAAACTATAACGTAATCGACTATATGTCCGAAATCTGTTAACATATTTGTAGCTACGAATTGAGGTCCGCCTAAGCCTTGAGATAATGCAAATCCTAAAGAACTTGATTTTGGACTTTCATTCACTTCTTTCAAACAAAAAGCATTGAATTCGTTGACCAAAGGCTTCATTATTTGTTTCAAATCTTCGGAATCAGTTATATTTGATTCGAGACATAATCCCTGATAAATGTATTGAATATTTTCCAGAAATTCTATTCTTAGACCCATAAGAGTGGAAGCGGTCAGAGCGCTCTCCAAATAGGTTTTGATCCAATCTCTCATCTCTTGTTTGGGATAATAGTTGAGGACTGAGAAGTGTCTCAATATTCTGAATAACAAGTGTTTAGTCTTCTGTTGTTTACAGAGTTTTATATGATTTGAGTCCAAAATGTTTTTAAACACGACTTCACTGTTCGGCGCATTCGGTCTGTAATTTGATGGCAGAGCGAAGGCTTGCAATATATTTGTGAACGAATTTTTAGGATTATCGATGAGATCAGACTCTCGAACAACTATTTTATCTGTAATTAAGTCCAATAGACCGAAATGGACGTGCGATTGACGGCTGAGTGCGAATAAAGTTCCCGTTATTTTTGAATTATGAAATTTGTTTGGGTTTTGTGCGATCAGATTCGCGCACATTTCAAACAACCCCTTGTGATAAAAGTTACGCCGAGTTTTGTGGTTTAGTAGAAGAGATAAAACGAAATTATGAGCACTCGATGGAAGGGTGACTCCTGTGGCGGTCACTCTATCCAAAGATTGGTTGACCACTCGATTGACGAGATTTGTGTTTATATTTGTGTTTGTATTCGGAAATGTAATCAAAGACGCGATCACTGAATAGAGTTGACTAACTGTCAGCTCAGGTATCTTATAAGAGACGGCAGCTGTCAATTGGTTGACCACTTCGTCTCTTAAATTATGTTTTGCGGCCATTCGTAGACATTTAATAACTAACTCTATGTCATCGAAATTAAGTTCTTTGCCCTCAATCTTGAGCTGCAAAACCAGAGGAATGGCTAACTTAAGCGCCTCTACTAAAGGAACGATAATAGCTCTTCCTTGAGGTCTCTGATCGTCGAGAGATTGTATTTCATCTGAAAATCAGTCATATAATCAAAAACTTGTTAAATAAAGAACAAAAGTCTCACAATTATGTTCTTCGGATTCAATCCTTTTGTCAATCATTTGTTTATTCAAAAGAAAGTCTAAGAAAATGATTTCATTGATTGAAAAGTCATTAATATTTTGTCGAATCATTTGAAGTAAACTTTGGATTATTGTTGTGTTCGGCGAAAGACTAAGAAATACAAGAGTTTTAAGTGATGTTAAGATGTCTTGGATTTGGAAAAATCGCATCCGTTTTACGGTTTGATTACATAAACGATTAAACTCTTGAGAAGACAATAAGTTTTGAGAATCTCTGTCACAATCGTCACTCTTTCTGAGAATGTCGTGAATCGATTCGAAGACATCAGACAAATGTCTGTTATTCATGACATCGACGTGAAGTGAAATCAATTCCTTCAAGTGGTCGATGGAATCACTTTTGATGATTGACTCACTCAAGACGTCGTGTTCTCCAGAAACTGAATTTCTTTTTATTAAATTCAATCTCTTTTCCCGCGAAATATCTTTGAATCCAAATTTGAGTTAATTGTGGTTCAAATTCAATACAAGTTTAGAAAATACCGATATTTTTGGCGATATTTGCGGCTTTTGAGACATCGAAGGTATCCGATTGTGTCGTAAAAGAACTGATCGCAAAAGAGTTTACATTTGCCTGATATTTGGTTTGCATTAGAAGTGATTGAATGCCATTTGTATACAATCGGATTAAGCGGTGATTTTTGAAGCGAAACATTGTTTTAAAGATTTATTTTTCAATTGAAATCAAATTGAAATCAAAATCAAAACAAACAAAACATGTGTTTTGAGAATATACTGATTCACACAAATTACGTACAAATTCATTGAAATTGTTCTGAAAAATGAATTTAACTCATCATTTGATAAACTTGTAATTATCCTCATTTTTATAACTAATATAATATAAAATCACAAATTATGAAAGTTTGTAGATGAGATGTGATGAGATGAGAGCAGCTCTTATTAAAATAATTTTCGACATTCATTAAATCATTATTTATTTGAAGCACTAATGAAATTATGTTTCACATTTTAATCATCATCATTTGAATAAAGTTTTTTAGAAGAGTTTTAGCCAGGAAATTGATTTATTTTTAATTTATATTAGGATATCCATCAAGATTTTAATTTAATCAAATTTAGTTAAAACAGAATTTCGTAGAAAATGCATAATCTATTGATGTTTGAGATTTGTTTTGCATACATATATACATTTGTTATGTAACTGCTGCAAACTTTCAATTTTTCTAGATTACCAGCCAATTACAAACATTAGTATTTATCTTGGTCAAATAATCTCTCTCTCTCTCTCTCTCTCTCTCTCTCTCTCTCTCTCTCTCTCTCTCT
>JAQIXD010000215.1:0-34126 GCA_034699985.1 Minunthozetes semirufus
CTCTCTCTCTCTCTCTCTCTCTCTCTCTCTCTCTCCTTTTTCTCTTTCTTTCTCTACTTACGACAAAGAAGAGGACTGGCACTACGCCCGATATTTAGCATATTATAGTATTTTTGGCAAACCATAGACTGACAAAATGTTAGAATAATTTTCACATTTTCTCTTAATCTCATTTAACTCCTGTTATTATTAGTGAATTTTATTCTTGAATTAATGATATAATTGGAAAACATTTGTCAGTTAAAGTATTTTATTATAATATTTGAAGACATATCCATTGGACTCAAATATTTTTACATAAAGCAGATATTATACTATAATTTACTGCTTAATCTTATTTTTATTTAATTCGTGTCTTTTGATTGATTTGGACAACAAAATCTTTTAATCCTTTTTATTAAAATATAAGACATTTTGTTAGTTGAGACTATAGTTAAGACTATCACTATTAAATCAAACATTATTTAATAGAATTTTTTATAATAAAGGAATCTGTGTTTTGTAATAATATTGTTAACAAGAATATAATGAAATGTTTGGTTTCTTCACTTCATATTCAACAGAATAGAACGAAATATAGAAAATGTGTTTTAGATATATATAGTAATGATTGTAATGATTGTAAAAAATGTCAAATTAAGGCATTCGAAGAATTTTTAGATCATATACTTATTAGAGACATAAAATGCGAACCAATATATAGATCTTTATTTTGTGAATTTCTTATACGAAGAGAAGTTTGTTCAGAATATAGAGTAAAGTCTCATATTTACTCCTCATTGAGAAGACTTGCGGCGGAAAACTCTTCACTCAAATACAGTAGACTGATATCATTAATATTATTAATAATAATTATCCAGTACTCTCCTATAATGTTAAGTATATGAAGATGATACTAATAATTTTATCATGGCATCACTAACTTATTTTTCACAAATATTTTGAACACTTAACCTAAATTTTATCTTGGTTTAATTGTTTCACTTTCAAAAATAACATAGATCAGTCATTTAAGATTCTGATAAAATAATGAAAGATCAATCTAAATTTAAGTTTAATTAGAGTTTTAAATATCGGGTCCGACTATACAGACATATTCTTATTGTATACCATTTCGTGCTTTAAGTATTAAATTCTTGTTAAGCATTAGTTACTAATGATTAGTAACTTCTTAAGTATTGCGCAAAATAGTGGTCACTTTTATCAATACAAATTATCTGTTGTTAAAGAGTCTTAAAATGGTTAGTAAGATAAGAATGAAAATTTGGTTTTTAATTATTTTTGTTAAAATATTTATATGATATGAATGACTCACTTGTAATACGAAACTAAGAATATATAATTTGGTTAATAAGTTGAATATTTTTCACGTGTTTTCCCTAAGATTTAGTTTTCAGATAAAGAGGTAACAGATATGAGTAGACGTTTACCACACAAAATATTTGTCGCTTTTGAGTCAATCCCAATGAGTGACTCCACTTCTGGAGTGACGCTTAGATTCTGTTTAAGTGATTGTGAACTGAAGCAAAACTCCGGGTTTTCTCTAAACTAACTCAACTTTTAATTGAAAAAAAGTGATTAAATTCTCAAATCTTATCTTTAAAAAGGATATGTTGTCTAACATTAACCGGATTTGTCTTATATTGTAATATAGAGTCAAATCATTTTGATTATGAGAGACATTCAATTGATCCACAAATCTTTGAAGAGTTTATTCATTTGAAACTGAAAAGTGATTGTATTGAAGATTTCGTCTTTTGCGGCACAAAACCTACCGCACAGTCATAAGGATATTCAATAGATGACTATTCTCATCCATTGATCCGATAATTCTTAGTTCGACAGTTGTATAAAGAGTACGACTAATCATATGATGTCTGAGACATGATTTTTTACAACTATTTTGTCTTTAAGTTTAACCAACATTATATTCATAAGTTTTATTATAGTTTTAGAATGGGTTTTGAAAATTTTATATTCCGAATGTAGAGACTCTCTACTAGAGAGTAGCAAAAATTTATTTATTTATTTTTAAATAAAGAAAAAATCAAGAAAAATGTTTGTCCATTTTTTTATTGGTCGAGTATAATGTACCTTACTTTTAAAAAATAAGCAATTATTAACCAAGAATATAAGATTTTAGGATTTTATAAATGTAATGAATCTAATGATTCTCTTTTTGAAACGGTATATAATGTGAGAAAAATGTTTTGGAGGGGCTCTACAAGGAATCAACAGTAGAGGCAGTGATTGTAAAAAATGTCAAATTAAGGCATTCGAAGAATTTTTAGATCATATACTTCTTACTCTGAGAGACATAAAGTGTGAGCAAACTATAGATCTTTATTTATGAATATCTTATGTGAAGAACAGTTTGTTTTTTGCGTAACATTTCAAACGAATAGAGACTGAAAGCACTCATTCTTCGTGTCTATTAGTCATTGAAGAGACTTCTTTGCGGCGGAAATACTCTTCACTCAAATATACTCACGTCGTCACCGATCGGTCTGTCTTTTGCTATCTATCTGTTACACTATTTGAATGAATTTTAAACTTGTCATAAATGTCTGAAAATTCAAATTCAAATAATAAGCCTCAAAATTCTATGTAATTATTTTAAAATATCGATAGAATTTATGCAAGTAATGTCTCATTATACCATTTTGCCATTACGCCATTATGACATTATGCCATTATACCTGGGTACATCTATTATTACAAAATTCATATACGAATGATACTCCGGACTCCTTAGTAAAGGTTCAAAGTATAAAATTAAACTTTAATCAATTTCACTCGTTTCACATTTATTGAAGAGACTTAGTATTAAATTCACCAAGATATTTTTATTGATAATTCACCAAAAAATAAATTTATGCCAATTATACCAAATATCAAATGAATTTATTCAAATTCAAGTTTATCTGAATATCAATCAAATGGTTTTTTTGTAATTAATAGCGAAAATAATTGAATATAATTTCATGAAATACAATGACAAACAAAATGATGGATATTATCCCAAATATTCTAATTAATAGAAACTTATTAAACTTTTTGTGGCAAATATGAGTCTCTCGTTCTTCTCTTGTCATAAGTTTTGAGCAATTTTTTTGACAAAAGAAGAGTTTGTTTGGATTATAGAAGCAATTCTTCTCGTGTTTTTCCAGCGCTTCTGAATAGACAAGAGTACGACATCCCTCTAATCGATAACTACAGAAAACCATAGTTTGAGGCAATCGGTTATTACTTTGGCTGTCAGTCTGTCCTTCTCTCATTTTGTCCACAATTATCGAACGCATGTCTATAGGACAGGTGGTTCTAGTGTTGCACCATATTATCAAACATTGTTTGCAAAATAGATGACCACAATGTAATAGGATTGGATCAATTAAGTCACTATTGCATAGCCCACAGATACTTGAATTTGATTTAACTGCTTTAAGTCTGCATAAAATGCTTTCCATTTATACTAAAATCTTATAAATAACTTGATATCAATGAAATTAAAGGTGAGTCAACTCAAAACACATTTATTTTATTTAAAAAAGCACTCAATTTATTTAAAACTCATTATTTCAATCGATTTCCAAAAACGTTTTGTGATTTAATCATTTTATACTTTAATCGATTTGTAATATTAATATTAGTCTTATTATTCATTGTCTTCTATTCCTGTCTTCTATGAAACACATTTGAAAAATGTAGTCAATCAAACATTAATTAGGGTAAGCGCTTCTCATTATCATTTTACTCTTTCATTTGATTGGATCAATAGTCAAGAATCTAAGAGTAAACTTAAATCAATTACTGAGTTAACCATAGTTTGTTTAAAATGGAAACTTTAGAAGCCCTTAAAGTACTTATATTAACTTATATTAACTTATATTAACTTATATTATAAGAACTTTTAGTAAACTTTCGAATAAACATCAATTAATATAATAATGAGTCAATAATATTGAGTAAAAACTCTATTATATGAGTTAATTGATACGTTTCTCAAAGAATTTTTAAGAGCAATGAGTAAATAATTTGATACCTTGCACATCCTGCATGTATGCCATCTAATAAATGATTTAATTATTGTTAATTCGATTACTACTATAATTAACTAAATTATAATAATGTTTTCAAAACAGAATTTAGCTTTTATTTTGATAATTGAATATGAAATGTCATTTTTATAGTTATTATAAGTCTTATGAGTATTTAAATGAATGTAATAAAAGCTTATTTTTTTGAGCTCTCATTCAATGAAATTCGACAAAATCTATTGCAGGCCTCAAATGATGAGCTCTTTATTCAACTTTCAAAACTAGGAATTGTCGGATCAATGGATGTGAACAGATATTCATTGAAGATTGTGCTGAGTGTGCGGTAGGTTTTGAGCCCCAAAGATGTAAATCTTCGATACAATCACTTCTAAGTTTCGATCAATGAATGAATGAATTATTCAAATAACTCTATAAACCAATTCAATGACAAAACTTTCATTCAATTCATTGGGAATATCCTATATTTGGTCAAAACATTTTTCATATAAAGAAATAGATGATTTCGACAAAATAGTTATCTATCAATAGGTAATATCACAAATTTTTAGCATTTGAACTGGATCAATAAGAGAAATGTCAAAATTCTGAAAATTTGCTGAAAATTCATATTATTTTAGAATTAAATCTTATTTAATGACATTTAATGACAAAATTGTGTGAATTTGAAAACAAATATTCATTTTACTGATATTTAATGCCATACACTCGTCATTTCCAACTGAGTCATCGAAATGTTATTCCAAACAATAAATAATCATTAATTGAAGAATGACCATGGTAATGGTAATGGTTATGGTAACTTCATTGACAGTAAAAAGTGAACAAAAAATGATGTAAACGTTATTATTGTGTGAAATGTAGAGAAAACGCGACTCAAAACACAACAAAAATAGTATTAATTTTGATTTTAATTAAAATTTTAATCACTTTTTGATAATTAAATAATTAATGACTTAAAGTAAACAGAGTTTGTGTTTTGGTTTAATCGTTTGTTTGATTTGATTTTGACTTAAATTGTAATATAAATGAGAAAAACAAATACAAAATAATTTGTTTTATTTGTTGTTTTCGTCATTCAATTGATTGTAAAAAGTGATATCATTTTTAATGTTTTTTCATTGAATTGAATCAAAAGTTTTGTTTATAATTCAATTGATTTTATAATCTATTGATTAATATCTTAAGTAAATATTTAATTGACTTCAGAAAAGTTGAAAATGAGATGAAATGATGGAAATATTGGATACAAATATTTCAGACAAATTCCACCGTTTTTTATATTTTAATAATAATTGTCTCAAAATATATACTTTTCTTATAAATAATGTCTTTTCGTTCAAATATTAATACCACTAATAGAGGACTAAATAGTGATCAAATTCCTAATAATAATAAGACTCCGAATAAGACTCAAAACAAAATTAAGAAAAAGGTTTCAATTCAAGAGCAGACGCCGACCACCTCTGATAAGGAGAACCTGAGCGCCAGTTCATCCATTGAATCCTCGCCGCAACCCATAGGTAGACCAGAATCGCAGACTCTTCTGGCATTACATTCATCGGACGAATCAGGCATTGAATCGACAGAATCTGATTCACTCCTCAAAACCAAATCTCATAAACGAATCCATAAAAAGTATTTAATATTTTATGTATTCTTTAAAATCATTTAAACTTTTATTCATTCGTTTATTAGACGTTTGATAAGAGAATAACAAATTATTTGATTCTTTAATCATCACTTGATTTCTCACAAATTAAATTTTTTTTTCACTCAATTAGATGACAGACGTAACCATAAAATCGTGTTTTTTGTGTTTCCTTTATTTCATATAAAGAGTTGTTTTTATTTATTTATTTAGTTATCAAACATTTAATCAAATTTTCGTTAATAGAGTAATACTTTTCTATGAATTGCATTGACTTTACATAAATAATACAATATTTTAACGTCATTTTAAAATTTCAGTCAACTCTTAGACAGTATTTTGTCTTTATTTCTGTGATTTATTTGTTTTTATCGAATAAATAAAATTTTTTATCTGTTTTCAGGACAAAGAAGTCACGAAACAAGACTTCATTTTTGTGTTGTTTATGTGTTTTGAGTGCTAATTGTTTTGGAGTTATGGTTCGTTTCCTGTTCGGCAAAAAGCAATTAAAGCCTCGGATGGTATTCATTCGGGGCTCTGACCGGTCAAATGAGAAGTGCAAACAGCACTTTCCGGCGAATATCGTTCGAAACCAAAAATATAATATAATAACGTTTTTACCGATAGTTCTGTTCAATCAGTTTAAGTTTTTCCTTAATTTATACTTTCTTCTGATGGCCTGCTCTCAGTTCATACCTTCCCTTAAAGTGGGATATTTATACACATATTGGGCTCCATTAGGCTTTGTATTGGGTGTCACTCTTCTTAGAGAAGCCGTCGATGACATTCTGCGCTACAAACGCGACAAAGCGGTCAATAGTCAGTTGTATCAGAAACTGACCCCAAACGGACCTCTCGCTATCCACAGCTCTCGTATTAAAGTCGGTGATCTTATTGTGGTGTCCAAAGACCAGAGAGTGCCGGCAGATATGATATTCCTGCGGACATCAGAGAAAAACGGCGCTTGTTTTGTACGCACAGATCAATTGGATGGAGAAACTGATTGGAAACTGAGATTAGCCGTTCCCGCAACTCAAGCACTTGAAACTGATGACCAACTCTTTAGTATTGATGCTTATGTTGACGCGGAGTCCCCCCGAAGAGATATTCATAGTTTCACCGGAAGATTTGCCATCGATTCCGGTATTGTTCGCAATCTTTACGAATGTATTCTTAGTTTGCAATCAATTTTAGGTAATAAAGAGATTTCACTTAACATTGAGAACACTTTGTGGGCCAATACAGTGATAGCGTCGGGCACTGCCATCGGTATTGTGATATATACGGGTCCGGAAACTCGATCGATGATGAATAATAACGAACCGCGCAGTAAAGTTGGTCTTCTGGACTATGAGGTCAATTCAATTACTAAAGTGCTGTTCGCAGCCGTCGTTATACTCGCTTTCGCTATGATATGTCTGAAAGGTTTGACTTTCAATATTTAAATGAATATTTAACTAAATTTGTGGCATTCCTTTCGCTCGTATAGGCTTTAATGGACCGTATTATAGATATTGGTTTCGATTTGTTTTATTATTTTCTTATATAATACCCATTAGTCTGAGAGTTAACCTCGAAATGGGACGAGTCGTCTACTCTTATATGATTCAGCGGGATATGGAAATACCTGGAACTCTGGTCCGCACAACGACTATCCCCGAAGATTTGGGTCGTATATCATATCTATTGACAGATAAAACGGGAACTCTTACTCGAAATGAGATGGTCTTCAAAAAGATTCATTTGGGAAAAATCTCTTACTCTCCCGAATATTTCGATGAATTGGCCGCTCTTTTGAGGGCTTATTATACACCACAACCACCACAATCAGCGAATTATCAAACTCACAAAAGGGACAGTTCGACAGCCAGTACCGCCAGTTTTACTGTTGAGCGCCGACAGTATCAGCCCAGACATATGCGCGTCGACTCTTATGAAGTCGATAGAGATAGTGTTTATCGCGTCCAACAGGCAGTTCTGGCAATTGCTCTCTGCCATAACGTCACCCCTTCCTATGAAAACGGACAAAACCCTTACACAGAGAGCATAGAATTGTCTAAACCTCCAATCGGTTTGTCTTCACTTTAAATGAGAAAAGAATTTAATTATAAATTAATTTAGAGTCGGATTCGTTGGCTATTCCGATGACGCGCAGAGGCATTACATATCAGGCTTCGAGTCCCGATGAAGTGGCACTCGTCCAGTGGACAGAGAGAGTGGGATTGGCTTTAGTTTATCGGGATTTGACGACAATGAAACTCCGGAACCCAAACGGAAATTTAATGAGTTTTGAAATCCTTCAGATCTTTCCCTTCAGTTCTGAAACCAAAAGAATGGGAATTATTGTCAGAGACCTCATCAACAATGAGATAATGTTTCTGTTAAAAGGGGCCGACACTGTCATGTGTTCGATCATTGTCTATAGCGATTGGCTTCAGGAACAGTGCGATAATATGGCGCGCTCTGGTCTCAGGACTCTTGTCGTTGCAAAGAAGGCTTTAACTGAAGAACAGTACTCTGAGTTTGAGTTGCGTTACAATCAGGCGAAGTGTTCTATGATTGACAGAAACGCTAAGATTAGCGCCGTTTTGGCGAATCTCGAAAAAGATATGGAACTGCTTTGTCTCACAGGTATTACTCCACTCAAAGTAATTCATATTTTAATTATATTTTAATTACTAGGAGTTGAGGATAGATTACAAGAAGGAGTGGCCACAACATTGAAAGGCCTTCAGGACGCCGGCATTAAGCTATGGATGTTGACCGGAGACAAGTTAGAGACGGCTATAAGTATCGCAAAATCGTCGCAATTAGTGAAGAAAATGCAAGAATTCTATGTCTTTCGTCCGATAAAGAACAGAACGGAAGCACATTTAGAACTGAATAATTTCCACCGAAAGAGTGACTGTCCTCTAATCATAAGGGGTGAAGACTTGGAGTTATGTATGAAATTTTATTCGACTGAGTTTATGGAGTTGGCCTGTCAGTGCCCCGCAGTTGTCTGCTGCCGGTGTTCTCCCACTCAAAAGGCTGAAGTCGTTAAACTAATACAGAATAGAACGGGAAAGCGTACCTGTGCTGTCGGCGATGGAGGAAATGACGTATCAATGATTCAAACAGCAGATGTAGGCGTTGGTATTGTTGGCAAAGAGGGACAACAGGCGAGTCTGGCCGCAGACTTTTCTATTCTTCAGTTCAGTCATATTTATCGTCTGATTCTACTTCACGGGAGGTATAGCTATAAACGGTCGGCCACTTTGAGTCAATTTATTATACATCGAGGGCTTATCATAAGTACACTTCAGGCGATTTTCTCTTCAGTATTCTATTTCGCATCCGTTGCCTTATATCAGGGCTTTTTGATGATCGGTCAGTCACTCAGCCCTTCAATCATTTGATTTGATTTAAACTAAAGTTTGATTTGTTTTGAATTATAGGTTACGCCACCGTCTATACTATGTTTCCCGTATTTTCTATTGTTTTGGACAAAGATGTGTCGCCCCGTCTAGTCATGCGATACCCGGAACTCTATAAGTTAATGAAAGGCCGTTCGCTTTCCTATAAGACGTTTTTCATATGGGTATTAATCAGTATATACCAGGGAGGGGTCATTATGTACGGCGCAATGTTACTCTTCAACGATGAGTTTATTCATGTGGTGGCCATCACTTTCACAGCAGTTATTCTGACCGAACTGTTGATGTTAGCGCTGACAGTGAGGACGTGGCACTGGCTTATGATTGTGGCCGAACTCATATCTCTGTCCACATATTTATTGACACTAATAATAGCGCCGCAATTCTTTGATGAGAAGTTCATCCAAACGCGTGCCTTCCTTTGGAAAGTGACTCTCCTTACTGTTGTCAGTTGTTTACCCCTTTATATACTGAAGTTCGTTCACAGGAAGATCGCACCGCCCAGTCATTCGAAGCTCACATAAATCCGTTTCGAAGCCTTTATTCTAACAAATGTTACACAAAATCTATTTCTGATTAAATGTCTCAAAAAATTGATATTTATTTTTGTCATTCAAATGAAGATTTAATTGGATTTCTATTCCTATTATTAGTACTATTAAAGTGTTACACCTTTTGAGATATGTTTTATGTTTTTCATTCAATTAAAACTAATTATTAATCAAATGAAAGACAAATTCATTTAATAATTAAATTAATGTTTATTTTAAATGAATTTCAAATAATTTTGGAAATACATAAAAGAATGGGTTATTCCTCTCTACTGTTGGCTATCGATAGGCAGCGATAACTTGCGCCACATTTTCGAGGTCTATCTTTTCGGTGATATTCTTTGTTTTGATGTTCTCCTCCTGATTAGCAATAAATACGTATCCGTTGTCGGCGTCTTTCCATCCGTTTTGAAGCATCCATTTATTCAATTGGTTTTCAGGCAAAGAACCCAAAAGTGATCTCAAACTCGACTTTTCAATGGTTTGATAAGTGATTTGAATCACATGACATATAACTGACATTTAATCAAAACAAATGTTTAGATTTCAATCAATTCCTGACAAAAGACTTACATTTTCTGATCGATTCCTCAAATCCAGTGATTCCTTGAATTAGTTGAGGTCTGGCCGACACTTCTTTCTGATGACAATATTTGGAACAAATATTAATTAGTTTTTAAATAATTAAAAATAAGTTCTTTTGTTTACTTATTTCAGAAAATTGTTTAATTAAAAGAACAAAATATTTAATGAAATAAGTGATCAATAATTTGGTCCAAAAGCGAAAACTTCACAAAACGTTATATCATTGAGAAGTCATTAATTTGGACACAAAAAGAGATTCAAAGAAATCAAATGAGTTATACCCAGAACTGTTCGAATTTACAGGTCTCCAGAAGATTGTGAAGATTTACGGTTACATTAATGGACTCTTCGTCTAAAAGACTGGAATCGATCAGACATTTGCAGAGAACAAAGTCAGTGTTGGGAAGAGCTGTCAATGCCTTCAATAATATCTTAACAATAACTGGTTTTTTGGTTGTATTCGGATTGAATTGATATAACTTAAGAACTGCAAGATTTGCCTCCAAATCGTAGGTGTCTTCAAGCGATTGCTTCTCAATATATTCCTCCAAAATGTCCAAATTGTTTGGATTATAACTGAATAACAATAAACACATAAAATGGATGAAAACAATTGAATCAATTACCGGTCAATTCCTCTCAACATTGTCTTTATCTGGAATTTCATTTGTTCTGCCATTTCGTTGGATTATTTGAGTCTTAAACACAATTCAATTATCAAAACGTGTGACACGTGTTGTCAGTTCACCGAAGAATCACTAAAAAGATAATAACGTCAATAAACTAATCAAAACTATTTTCATGTCATTTATGGACTGAATTGAGAGCAAATACTATGTAACTCCTCCTCTGAGGTATTACTTGTCCTGAGAAGAGTGTTCCGCTTCTTCAACAGAGGAGGAGTTAGTTGCTGTCAATCACTCATTTGATGAAAACATTTGTTTTGTTTTGAAAATTAAATTTTATTTTTAAATCAATTGTTTTGAACTTCAATTCGATGGACAGTCAGTGGCAAAGAGAGGGTCGACTTATCCTCTTAGTAGACAAACAGTGGAGGGAAGACATCAAGCAATTGCCAAATGAAGAGATAGCTGTTCCGGTTATGCAATTACCTGATCCCGAACCAGACAATGGAAACCCGAACGAAACGCTCAAAGATCTGGAGCTTAAATGGAGTGATTTGGCTCTGAATCGGATCACAAATAGAGAACAAAATAACTCAAATATTAATATTAATTTCAATTTAAATAATTCGCAATAAATTTGTACTTAAATTCATTTAATGTTTATTTTGTTAATTAATTCAATTATATAATAATATATGAGTGGAAGTGATGTAAGTATTACTAAGTAATCGATATTAATATAATTTTATATAAATTTGAATGAAATGCGCGAAAAGTTATCATTATTTAGATATTCTTCAATTAATTGCTTTCAAAGATTGAATCTATTATTTGAATTGAAGAGAATAACACGATTGCAATGTCTAAGACTATGTCCACAATTATTCTATTAATAGTGACCTCTCTTATAATTATGAAGACAGTTAAAGCACAGGTAATGTCATTTATTTATAATTAATTATTGATTTTAAGTTAATTTTAATTTTGAAAGAATGACTCAAATCAAAGCACTTCAGACACTTCACACACTTTTGATCATTTGGTTAATAGAACCACAAGTTTATCAAAAATTGAAGAAAAGGACATTTTAATGGATTATTTGATTCTATTTGTTTATATTTTGTTAATTTTTGTGATTCTAATAGCTTATTATATTTGGACGAATGACTGCACATTTATCAGCATATTTTCAGTTCTTCTATTCTCGGGTTTATGTAATGTAGTGACCGGTTTAGTCCTCTTCAAAGTCAAACAGAGCGACGAATTTATGCAAATCAATGGACTTTTGATTTTAATTCAACCACTGATGGGACTAAAGGGTAACCTCGAAATGACAATGGCTGCCAGAATGTCCACTCTAATCAATATTAGAGAAGAAATGATCACTTTTATGGTATTTTGTAAAGAATTAATCGATGATATATTATTGGTTGAGAGTCAAGCGATTGTGGTTTCTTTGGTCACAACTTTTTTCGCTATTTTGGGAATTCTGTTGGAATCCGTCGAATCGTTTAATGGATATAATATTATAAGTCTTTGTGCCATCAGTTTAATGACAGCCATAACCGCCTGTTTTCTATTGGGTATATCTCTTAGAGTCTAAGACTTTAACTTATTTTCACTTAAATGAGAATTATTTGAACTTTGATTTTGTTAATTGATTTCATAGGAATTGTCGTTTCATTAGTTATTGTTTTATCGAAAAAATTTGGTAAAATTAAGTGAAATTGAATTTTGATTAAAGTATTTAAATATTAAAGGACACGATCCTGACGATTTCGCAACACCAATAGCGGCATCAGTTGGAGATTTAGTGACTTTGGGGACAATGATTGTCTTTGTCTTTTTGTTCACTCATATAAGAAAGTCCTTTGAGTTTCCAATCGAAGCATTAATAGTTATTTTAATAATTTTGTTAATCGAACCGATTCTTATCGCACTTTCCTATGGAAATCCCAAAACTCGTCCCGTTTTAATCCATGGCTGGACTCCTATCATAGTCTCGACTATAATATCATCAGTGAGTGGAGTCATATTCACTCATTCAAACAGTAGGTATCAAAAGTTGGCCACATTTCAGCCACTTTTCAATGGATTTTCGGGCAATTGTTTGGCACTTCTGGCGAGTAAGGTATCGACATCTCTTCATCGTAAGGCACAACTCGGCAAAAATGAGGACAAGTTTACAACTTTTGTGTCCCCCTATTATGCATTCATTTCTAGAGGTATTTCAACGAAATCAAAAAATACTTAAAATATTAGACAAAACTTTTACAGAAAACCTAAGCTCTCGGACATCAAGTTTGCTCTTAATAATTGTAATTCCGTCCCAATTGTTATATGTTTTGGTTATAAATGCGGTCCAAAAGTCAAATGAATTCGAATTAACGCTTTTGTTTGTCTTATTTTATGTGTTGTTCTCATTAATTCAGGTTTTGTTCATATCTTTGACAACAAATGTATCATTAATTTATATTTTGTATTCAATAGATTGCTTTACTCTTATATTTTGCATACAATTTAACGCGTTTTATTTGGAGTATGGGATACGATCCGGACACTAATGCTATTCCTATTTTAACAGCGATGGCAGACCTGACGGGAACTTTGATTTTGTTTTTCACTTATTATATGCTCGAAATAATGGGAGATATAAACGCACTTTGAATTGATTTTAATACAAATTTTTTATTTAATAAATAAAACTTCGAATAAATATATAATAAATGAAAACATATTTTAAATAAAAACTAAAATAAAAGAATAAATAATTTATAGTTTAGTGTCGGCGTCTTCAGGAACTGTACCCTCACCCGACCTCAAAGTTTCCTGCACTTCACTTGTATTTGCGGTTTCTTCGGGAAGAGGTCTTTGTGCGACAAATGCCACCCTTTGCTGTGCCGGGCGTTCAGTCATTGGTATGGCTTCTGCCTGTTGGACATTCCATCCGCCCATACGTCGAAGAACACCAAAATAAAGGTACGACAATAGAGCGCCGCCCACAACAATAATAAGAATCGAAATGACCAGAAGAGCTATCAACCACTTCTCCCAATAGGCGTTGTCATCGATCACAACATACTTTTCTGTTTTGTTGAACTCCGGTTCGTTGTCATAGGAAGGCGTGGATTGAGTCGGACTCACTGCTGTTGTTCCCGTCATTTCTGGAGGCTTTGAGGCCCGAATTTTTCCTTTGTTTCTACACTTTAAAAACAAGACATCGATATTTCGTGGATACGGAGGAATGGTTTCCACAACTTTTTGGTTAATGTCATCGAATCTCCAGTACTGCCTCTCTTTGAAGAATAAAGTTTGACTTCTATGTTGTGAACTGAGGGCCGCATCGAATGTGTCGGGAATTCCTTTCCAGAATTCGGAGACCTTTTTAGGGTAACCCTCCGCAACTCTTTTCATTTTACTGTCGTATTCCCAATATTCTCCTCCTTTGAAGAAATACGTCTTTTGGTTGCCATTCCATTGAAAAACATCATCAAAGGGTCCATCGGGAAGACCAGCAAATCCTTCAGATATTCTCTTCTTTTCGATGAAATCGTTTTGTCTGTACTTAAAGTATTCATTTCCATCGAAGAGGAAAATCAAGTCATTCCAGGAAAGGCTGGCACTCACTGAACCAAAAAAGTTGGGAAAATCCCATATGACTCGACGCGGACTATTCAATGTTTGGCCGTACGGTCCGATCGTATAGTAATGAAAGCCTCTGAATACAACCCAAGTCTTGTCAGGCATTTCGAGAATTGAATCAATCTTTGAGTCCTCACATAAGTCTGTGCCGCTGCCAAACCTTAAATAAAAATTAGTAAAGAGTTTTAGTTCGGAATAACGGAATAACTGGATTACATACCAGTCCCCCCTTTGCTTATGAAGGTATGTTAGATCTGTTTGATTACCGGTCAAACTCTTGCCGTAAAGCAATTGTATTTCTGAAATATCTTCTTGGCTTAAAGTGGAGCCCTGAGACTCCCATTTAGTTCTTTCCGTTATCGGATACATCACTGAATTTGGCATTGAATTTGAGTGCTCTAAACCTAAGATATGTCCCCAAATGTGGATGAAGTAGAAGAAGGTTTTTGAACCCAATTCACTGGATATTTGTTGGGCAGAAGCCTCGCAATAGAAATAAACAGTTACGCAATCAAAATCAAAATTTGTGGCCACAATGAATTCGGTTTTACATTTTCCCCAAACCACCCGATAAATGAATGTATTGGTGTCGTAATATTGTTTATATTCGGTGTCTTTCCACGAAATCACACGAATCCAAACATTCAGATAACGAGTCATATTTTTGAGGGCAATCCGCCGGAGTTTAATGTCTGCTGCATTTGTCCACAATTTACCCGCCTCTTCAACGATGTCTCCGTATAGTGATATCATTTCAGAGGTGATGTTTTTACTGTATGAATAGATGTACCAGTTTAATGGCACCTCAGGAATAATAGGGTCAAAGGGAATCCATTTGTATTTATTTAAACCCCTCTTTGAACGACGCTTTTCGGTCGGATGTTTGAGATCCGGAAGACTACATCTCTCCTTCTTCATCGCATTTTTGGTATTATTATCCAAAACACCAGTGGTTTCGATGTTAATCATGTGCTGGAACTCAACCAATGCTTCCGATAAGTCTTTATCTGTTGTGTTGTCTAATGTTTTGTTCGCAGATAAATATCCGTATCGTTGGAGATACACAAACGCATCCAAATCATGATTTACTGCATAACAGGATGTGTCGTTAGACTGACTGTCATCGCCGACGGAACTAATAGAAAATAAATTGAATTTAAGTGTTTCTGTGTTTAAAAGTGACAGACATTCTGTCAGACAATCATTAATTACCAAAACTCTTCATTCAAATCGATTAGTATTTCATTTGAATCACTATTGAGATCGAATTCATCTTCACATCGGATCAAATCGAAAGAAATGACAATAAATGCAAAAACAAAGATAACTTTGAAATACATTTTCTTTTGAAAATAAATTAAACTTAAATTTCAGAGAAAACTAAACTTTTGAATAAAGATATCGATAAAGATATCGCGAGAAATCAATTTAAATGAAATGTTTTATTGAATAAGAATTTCAGATATTTTTTTAAAGTTTTTGATATTTCTGTAAATAATTTCAAATAAAATGAATATCAAATGAAAGCCAATCTGAAGAAGATTTAGGATTTAGGAGGCGTTTCATCGGTGGAGTTGGTGTTTGTATCGGCGCTGGTGTTGGCGGTGGTGTTGGCACTGGTGTTGGCGCTGTTGTTGGCACCGGTGTTGGCACTACCAGATTCATCAGTTCCCGGAGCAGCAGCGGGAGGAGTGGCCGCCTTTTTGCCAGTTGTCTGTCCATCACTTTTCAGATAAGAGTCTTCGAGTATTTCTGTGATATTCGGACGGCTGTTGGGGTCGACAACGAATATTCGGTCCAACAGTTGTTTTGCTTCATCGGAGAACTGTTTTGTTTGAGCGAAAGCCCTCCACTGCTCATCGAATGGTTGTTCCGATTTGATCTTAAATGGACTCTCTTTGGTAATCATAAGACACATGAAGACACCCAATGCCCAGACATCGGCTAACGATGGATCATATGATTCGTCTTTGAATGCTTCGGGAGGCAAATGTGGGTTCTTTTCGAACTCTTTTTTCGAGACTTTCTTTTTCGGTAAAACAGATTCCATGTCTGAGTCCCAATAGAAGCAACACATATCCATTCCGACAACTTTCACCTGATTCTCCTTATTGAAGACAACACTGGAAGGACGCAGATTATTGTGGGCCACACCTACAGAATGAAGATATTGGACAGTCTCTGCCAATTGTCTGAAGATGTTCTTCACTTCAGTCTCGTCAGGAGTGTCACTCTTTTTAAACTTTGCGTCGATAATGGACTTCGGTTCGAGCTCTTCCATGAATATGTAGCCCTTCTTGTCTGTGACGAACACATCCAACACTTTGACCAAACCGGGAGACTTTGGTTCGGAGCAGCCTTTAGTACTATGAATATCAGTGGCACCGCCGCCGACATAGCGCTGCACTCTTAGTGACACTTCCAGAAGGTTCTGACGATAGGGCGCCGGCGTCTTATCCAGAATAATGACTTTGCAAACCAGGTTCTCGTCGGCTCCCTGTTTGGCTTTGTATACTTTGCTGAATGACCCGGACTTGACCTCTGATCTCAAAATGTTGAGCCCTTGCCTTTCAATCATTCCCTCGTCTCTGATCTGTTTTGGACCCAAACTCTTCCTCATGAGTGCCATCTCTTTCCTCATGTTAGCCCTCTTCTCGAGTTCCTGTTTCTCTTTTTTGTGTTTGTCGTGTCTTTCCCTTCTTTTCTGTCTCTTTTCGTTCTTCTTTTGTCTCTTTTCCTGTTCTTCTCTCTCTTTGGCCTCTTTTTCTTCCTGTTCTTTCTTTTCCTGTTCTTCTCGAAGACTGCGCTCTTCTGCTTCTTTGCGTCTCTTTGCTTCTGCAGCGTTCTTCTTCGCCGCTTTCTTCATCTTATCCGAAATGATTGGCATTTTTATGTCTCAAAGAAATTCTTCAGATTTGGATAAATTTTAGAAGATTTAGATCTGAATTTGAATTTGAATTCTAACCGTTTTTTTCAATCAATTGTTCAAAATTTGAAAGATTTTTCAAAAAACATTTAGCTTTGAAATTATGGAAGCAGTACTCAATTGTCTTTGTTATCCTTTCCGAAAATGCTGTCCCTGTCTGACAGATACAAATACAACTCGAACTAAAGGAACACCAAAGACTGGAGGAACAAACAAAACCACTAAAACGAAGACCCAAAAGAAGTCAACGAAAGAAGAGAGTATTTCTACAGAATATAGAATTCCAGAGGACTTCAACTCAATGGAACACCTCTTTGAAAGTCAAGGCTTAACTCGAGGAGAAGATTTAGGACGGGGAGCATTTGCTATTGTCTTCAAAGTGACTGATAATAATGGAGAACTTATGGCCTGCAAACAGTTGAGAATGAAGACCGATTCGATGGACAACTCATTATCTGAATTGAAAATAATGATTAGAGCGAAACCAAATGAACACATCATTCAAGTGAAGAAACACTTCATCTTAAGTGATATCAACAAAAATATTAGCTTTTGTTTCATATTTATGGAGTTCGCAAACGGTGGTAGTGTTGTCGACAGAATGAAAATCACTAACAAAAGCGGAGACATTGTTTTGGCTCCACTTAAAGAGGACATAACTAAGGATTACTTTCAACAGACAGTCAATGGATTGCATTTCCTTCACTCTATTGGAATCGCTCACAAAGATCTCAAACTTTTAAATATTTTGGTTTTTCTCAGAAAAGGAACAAAAGATTTAATTAAAATCACTGACTTTGGATTAAGTGGACTCAGATATGACACCAAAAAACAAAGAGTTTTGAAAGACAGAGATTTTGTTGGAACTGTTGAGAATATGTCGCCACAAATACTAAGACTTTATATCTATTATAATTACAACAAAAAAGTCGATAAATTAAAAGAATATAATGCCTTTAAAGCTGACAGTTGGGCACTGGGGGTCTGTCTCTACAATATGGTGACCACAAAAAATCCTTTTCAACCAAATGATAACTCATTCGAAGAATTCTTAAAAATGTATCAGAATATGAAGGCATCGAAATACACTATAACTCAAAAAACTAAAACAAATTACAGTCAAAACTGTTTGGAAATGATTAGAGATCTTTTGGAACCAAATGTCAGTACAAGACTTCCCATCGATTCTCTTTTTAACCACAAATGGCTTCAATTACAACAAAATTAGAGATCAATATATAAATAGCTTTTATTTAATTCAATATTAATTGAGATTTTATTACTCATTATTAATGACTCATTAATAATAAGTTATTATATTTTAAAAACAAATAAAAAGGTTTTAACAGAAAAAGTGTTTCATTTCTTTCGCTTTATTTGAGTTTTGTTTTGATTTTGTTTGAAATGATTTCTAAAACTGTCGTCAATTGATTCAATGGGACGGTTGAGTCGAAGGGCTAACTCCAAGTGTTGAACCATTAGAACATCCGGTTTGAATGAGACCAAAGTACTGACCAAACAATTGCCATTCACTCCCATACGACCAGTCCTTCCCGAGCGGTGAATATAATCGGTGACATAGTGTGGACAGTCGTAGTTAATTACATGCCTTACCTTTCAATCAAAATAATATTCTAATTATTGTCTATAATTTGTTAAATGATTTAATGACTGAACTGACCCTAACTGTGTCCAAACCTCTGGAGCCTAAATCAGTACATGAGATGACATTAGACTCTCCCGATTGAAATCTCTTCAACTGATCATATCTTTCTTCTTCAGGAATATCAGTGTTTAATCTCAAGCACTGAATGCCATTATCATTGAGATAATGATAGATCCAATTCGAAGAATCTGAACGATTACTGAATATCATTACTGGTCTTCCCATTCGTTGGTCTTTCAGAACTAATTCCAGGAGTTTTGAAGATCTCTCAAATCTGTCTATTCTATAGAAGTCTTGTCGGATATGCGGAAGAATGTGATGCAAACTATTAGTAGAAATGCGTTCGAAATTATTATCGATGTCTACAACAGTTCCGAGTGTTTTCTTAAGACTTCGAGGCATTGTTGCCGACACACAAACCAATTGAATGCCAGCCATTGACTTAGGGTCAGCTTCTTGTTCTGATTCATCACTTTCCTCTTCTTCTTCAACATTATCTCTGACCTGAGATTTAAATAAATAATTGAATTCAATATTAAATTCAATAAACAATTGATTTGACATAAAATCACCAAAAGTTGTGACAAAAGGTCTAAAACTTCACAATTGAAAGACTGATCGAAAAGAGTATCGCTTTCATCGATCACTAAATGGTTGAGTTGTTTCAGTGAATAAACGCCTAAAATATCAATAAATGACTTCATTTAAGTGATACTAAAATCAAATACAATTTCATTACGTTTTGCGATCAATGGCTGAACCAAACCAATCGTTGACACAATTAAATCCATTCCTGAATGTGTCAAATGTTTGGGAATACCGCCAATCATTGTCGCGACACCGACTCCACAATAAGAGCCTAAATATTGGGCCACTCGTCCGACCTGTTCCGCCAATTCACGGGAGGGCACAGTCACCAGACATTTAGGGAAATGAGTGCTCGTCTGTTCCCCTTTCAGTTCTTTATATTCGCGAACCATTTGAATAATTGGCGCTAAATATGCGATTGTTTTACCGCTTCCCGTCTCTGAAGATAATATGATATTCTTATTCTCCAAAATTGAAGGAATGACAGCACTCTGTATAGCAGTCGGTTCCGATATTGACATATAATGTATGGCATCACACATATTAGTGGTCAGACCTAATGATTCAAATGTCGGAACTGAATCTTCAGACAAATCGCTGACAATTTTTGATGGATTTGTTCCGTAAATATGAAAACACATTTTCGACCCTAAAAGACAACATTTATTACAATTTTAAGACTTTTTTGAAAAATAATTGCCATAAGTTTTGGGGCCATTTGTCCACTCTTTGCTGATCAAAGGAATAGGATTTCTTTGATTATATGTTTGTCCAAAATGATGGTTAAACTTCTTATTATTAGAACTAATAATACAAATACTTTTATCTAATTTAAGCGATTCTTCTGAAGAGTTTTCTCTTCGTTTTTCTTCTTTCTTAAAATTGTCGACTTTTTTCTGTTCATTGAATCGGATCTTATTTAATGTTGTCTTTAAATATTTAGGAACTTTGATGACAGGAAGTGGTTCTTGTAATGAATTTAGAGAAGAAAATGTTCTTAAAAATATGTGTAAAACTGAATTTGAATGAATTCTTAATAACATTTCAAATAATTTATTTGATTTCAAATCAAAACAAAAAACACATGAATTGTATGTGAAATCATTAAATCTCACAATAATTACGTTTAAATTATTTTTAAAACTTTATTCAATGTTTTTAATTAGAATTTTACCATCATCATTGATAATTGATAGTCGCAATATCAATTTGAGTTATTTTCCTGGACCACTCAAGAGAATTTTAGCCCTTCTTTTTAACTTTATTTACTCTATCCTTGATTAGGATTTGAGGACCTATTAGTGACACAATAGCATCACTATTTTGATCTGTTCTATAGTTATGAAAGATATTTGAGTGAATTATAATTAAAGATTTAGTGAATTAAATGTGGAAATTGGTTTCGTTTAATCTATTGGTTAAACCGTTAAATCTCTGTTTAGTAATACTCTTTAGACCAGAATTTTCTGTTAATTGTGTTTCTTATGTGAAAAGCTTTTCTCGAATTATATTTGTCCGCAAAAACCACCAAAATTGAGTCAAAGCTTTGCGAAAAAGAAGTAAAACCATCTCTAGATGTATGGCTTTAATAAATATTATATTTCTCTTACTTATAGTTTATTCAGTTGTAAACATATTTTCCGACCGATTAAGTCTTTTCTCCGCATATTTAAAGCATTAAACCCTCTGAGTAGAGTAAAAGCACAGATGTATGTGTGTGGCTATCGGTGCCCACCGCACAGAGTTGTGTCCAAACAGATTAGAGGCCAATCAGTTCTTTGTCAGAGTAATAGTCTCTCTATTTTTCTCTTCTCAATGTCTAAAACCAAAATCAACTAAAGAAAAGGCTGCGAATCAGTCAATGAGTTTGCAGTCAAAAGTAAAGGAATCGGTTTTCGGAAATTCTTTCCTAAAGTATATCAAAATGCATTTCTTAATGACTTTAATGTCAGTAACATTTAGTTGATATTCACTACAATTATATTTATAATAATTATATTAAATTATTCATTTATTAATTATATAATATGTATTAATTAATTATATGTATTAATAAATTATTACACTATTATAACAGTTATTCTCATATTTAGTATTTCGGATAAATAGAGAAAATATTAAGAAAATTGATTTGAAAATAACCGAAAATAAAGGTTTAATCTGTAGAATGCGTGCTATATATCTATAGGACAGACACGTTACACAAGTTAAGAGTGGTCGGTAGGTCCTTGATGTGAAGCCGAGACGACATAAATCTGCTTATTGAATACTGGGAGGTCCCATTCAAAAGTGAGTAAATGACAATAAGAGTATCGCCAGTACTAATAGCACCGTAACCACAGGACAATGGGGTCGGTTTATATTGTCCTCTTTATATGACAAACATTTGAAGTTCACAAGAAGAACAAAATATATAAATTTCTATAAACTTTGCTTTTCATCAGATTATTTGAGACCAAAATACAAAATATATAAGTATTCAAAAAATTCATAATTTTTTCAGAGAAATATTCTTTTGATTTGATTTGTGAACTCATCTCTCAGTAGTCTATCGTTTGGTCTAATCTTCATTTGTCGTCCGTTAAGCTCTCAATTTAATCCATAAAAAGAAGGTTTTCTACATAACTGCTCACTATTTGTAAACGAATTTGCGCTATCAGTTAAGGCTTTTCCTTCTCAAACTAAATCCCTGGTCTTTCCCTCTCTGCCAGAGCTTAAGATTATATCCAGAGTTATCCGCTTCGATAATCGCCTCAACCAAACACTGAGTGCTTCTCTCATCTCTTTGTGGCATAGAATCAGAGTCGAAGCACATTTCAGTTATTTAAAAAAAGAGCCATCACTTCAAGTTTTATTCATTAAATTAAATTTTAACAAAATATAGAACAATTGATAGTATTTGACTCATGAACATTCAAATTAAGCATAGATTTACAATAAATAATTTAATTCTAAAATATTTTATTGATAATCAAAATTATTGTGGATATCAATTGATGACAACGTCATAATTTTCTTTCGACTCCAAGAGAATTCTTATTGAAATTAATAGATTTAATTTATGTCTTATAAATCTTAAGCAATTGATGTGTTTATTAGCCATCAAAAGCACATTTGACTATAGTTTTGGTCAATGATTCGCATCGCTATTGACTCAAAAAAGTATTAATAAATGGTTTAACTGTTATACGAGAGCCGACTCAGCCTCAGCTCTCGCCCAACAAATCGGTGCCTTAAGGGGCTCTACATTGAAACGAATCATTGATATATTCTGTGTATTCGACGACTAATTCTGATACTAATCCATAAAACCTTAAAACCAATGCTATAATAAGTAAATCTTGGGTTTGGGTTCGGAAAATAGCGTTTAGATTATATGCAAAATCGGTGCAAACGGATAACAAATACAATAATAGATAGACTACTGAACAGCACAATAACGTCCCACAAAACAGATGCCCAAAACATTTACATTATAAAAGTGATTCATTCGATTCAATCGATTTAGAGGACAACAATTGAACCGAAATTTTGTACTCAAAAAAAATTCTGAGCAAAAACTCAACCAAAAGAGCAGTGAATGAGAAAAACAGCAAAAATACAAACTATTATTCACTTCAATAGATATGAGAAAAGTTTGAGAAAAGTGAGTCTCATAAAAGGCAAACCATTGTCGGCCAATGAGTTTCATGAATTTCCGAATGCTCTTCATCACTATTATAGGCTTCAATTTTACTGCAGTTTTAGTTTTTGCCAATTTTCACCTCTTCTTCTTCAAAGTTGTTATATATTTATCTATTTTTGGCAAATCATAACTCAATTTGAATTATTATCTCTATTAATCTTGTTCTAAATCAGGAATATTTTCAATTATAGCTAAGAGGAAGTTAGTTGTTATCAAAATTGTTGGGTGAATCTACCCAACAATTATATATGTTGTGATATGGGGTAATATGAGATGCAGTCTATGGAGTTTTAGTGATTCATTTGATTGACTATTGAATGGAAACTAATAACTTGATTACATTCTGACAATAGGTTTGAAATCGTTTTTTCTAACGATATTTATAAGACTTCTCCCGATTTTGGGTATTAGAGGCATAAAAACAGTGAAACCTTAAGAGTAATCACTTTCGGTTATAAACGGCTTTTATTACATCGAACTCTATATCAGATATCAGTGATTTAAAGGGAAAGGAGTTTAGACTAACGTTTCTGATATTTTAGTGAAAATCAATTGGATGTGAATTTTGAAGAAAACTTTATTCAATGACAATCTTTACATTAAAACCAGTTATCGATAAATATTTTTAAATCAATATTTAATCTCTAATTGTAAGACAATTCTAATGATTGCACTCAAAACAAGACTCAAATCTTTGGAATATTTTTGAATATTTGATAAAAAGACAAATGTTTTGTCAAATAAAATGTATTTTGAGATTAAAAAAGTGATTAAAATTAATTTAATGTAATATATTGTACACTATTGTCGGTATATATACACTCAAATACAATAAAATGAATTACATATTGTTATTATGGAGACATCATTCAGAGTGAATCAAGTGGTGGCACTTCAATTGGACTGTTGTCGCATTCTCTCTGATTCTTCCCTCTGCTGTTTCCTCCACTTTGCCCTTCGATTTTTGAACCAAACCTATGATCAAAAGACATTATTATTATGATTCTCTAAGTGTATATCAAAACGGAAATAACATTACAGACAATCAGATCAATGATTGATATTCAATCAGCTTTTCGAGTGAGTTGTGAGTGAATTCCAACAACTTTGATCTGGTATTTATCTGTCTGTCCATTGTGTTAATGACAGTTTCATTAATTTTATTTACAACAAATATACCTCTAAATGACTTACACCCATAAGAGTGGACACAAATTTGTTTGGAATAACAGAATTGAAAAATAAAATTAACATTTCTTTTGTATTTTGTGAGAGAATAAGGGAATTGAGAGCAATTGAGCATTGCCTGTGCAGAGCATCCAATGAATGGAGCAGAGGATGGAGAGAATGGAGCAGACCATTCAATTTCTATTACAAGTGTTAGAAACCAATTCTATGAAATCCTCTTTGATTTGGAAAAATGTCAAAAACACAAATGCGATCACTTTATTGATCTATTTTTCAAAATAAAATCTATTTATTCATTCATTCAAAATAACAAGAATTCTATTTTCACTGAAATTTTAAATAAATATCAAAACATAGAAACAAGTCTTATATAATAGGGTAAGACATATAAACGCAAAAAAAACTCTAATATCAATAAGGCTCACCTCAACTCTTTCCTCTTTGAGCTCTACTCTTAGAGCCAATTCCTCTCTTAAGAGGACATCAGGATAATGTGTTTTATCGAAGGCAGCCTCCAGTTGTTCCAACTGTTCTTCAGTGAATATAGTTCTATGCCTTCGTTTCCGTTTTTGACCGGAACTCATAAAACTGGCCGTTAGTTGGGATATGAATGCAGAAGTTGAAGCCTGATGTTGAAGCTGTTGCTGAACTGAATGTTGCAAACTATACATATTTGGTGAACGATTTGTAACCAATGGATTTGTATAACCAATATTTTGTGAACTTTGACCCACTGTTTAATCAAAACAATTTAACAAATGTTTACTAAAACTCAATAAAAAAGAATAGAAAGAAAATTTAATACTCGAATAGGATTCACAACTCATTATAATTCTATAATTATATAGAATTTCTTATTTTATGAAATTTTTTATAAAAATTAATTACAATTTTGAGTCAATAGTATTGAGTCAATACTTACGTAATTGTGTTGAATAAGTAAACATATCGTATGGCAAACATCGGGCGTATGGGTTATCACAAATATTTGATGTCGGATAAAGACTCTGATGAAATACTGTTGTATTTCCTGAAGAAGAGACTCTATTATCGCCTTTGGATTCCGATTCAGAGCCTTTGGAATTGGTATTAATCACTGAATTTGAATCGGAATCGTTATTAGCCTTCGATTTATTTGATGGCAGATCTAAAATGTCTTTAACACTGAAACCAAAAGTTTTAGGATCTTTAACCACTTCTACTGAAGAACTGTTGGAAGCATTGCTCAACATTTTCATAATCGATAGAACACTCATAGCATAAGAATTCATTCGGTAATTGATATCTTTATTGATTTGTTCTTAACCACAATTATTCAGTTAATCCTAACTCAAAGTCATAACGAATTAAAGCGAGAAAATTGTGTTAACAAGAAGTTGGACCAAATGGACTAAAATACGGAATTAAGTTCTAAATATTTGTCTCGCATTCAGTCATTTGGGAGGACTTGTCATATAAATCCTATATTCAGTCTTCTATACAGAATCATATAGAATGGGCTGATCCAGTAATAGGCACCGCCTTCACGACTCTCAATTCGATGTCTATTCGTCCTACTATTCATATATTTCAAAGAGTATTGTCTTATATTTGTCATCAATTAAATGATTAAATGAATATAAGAATATATTATCTTTTATTTGAGAAAAAACATTAATTTATTCAAAAAACCACAAAAACTTTAAAACAATTTAAGAACTAATGCCTGACTTCAAAGCCATTGAATTCTACTCTATTTATCACTCTTTGGTTACTAAATTCACAGCCATCGATACGAGAATATGGACTTCCAGTTGTTTGCAACCATTTCTTCCTTTAAAAAAATAGAAATATTTGTTATAAAAAACAAATGATTTCAACTCATTTAATATGAGTTGTTATTACACCTCAAAGACGGGACAAAAAGAATACAATTTAAGGCTAATAAACGCTTCATATGGCTATTAGTCAAAGAATGTTAACTAATAATTGTCTCTCAGTTTAAAAATTGATCTCTACTTTTGGATTAGTAGTGAAAGAGTGGGCAAGGGTGGGAAAGGGTGGGAAATTGATAAAATTATTAAAAATAAGAGTAAATTAAAATAAATTTTTCAATTAATAAATCAATTTATAATTTAAACAAAAGTTGATCAGTAATAATGACCACAATAACCATAATAAGTTTCGATTATATCTATACATGTATTCCTGTTTTACATTAACGATATTCAAATGATTTGTTTGTAAGGTTTCGCTGTTTTTATACCTCTAATACCCATAACTCAGGAGAAGTCCGACAAATGTCGACAAAATATAAGGAATTTGATTAGTTTTAACATAAATACGATCCGAATATAATTGAAGACTACGTGTATTAATCGGGTTTTCAAACAAAATTCATTTCATTTGATTGAATGATTGAATTCATTTGATTCTCTTCTAATTCTCTTAACCAACAAAACCATGTTTTAAGACTTATTTTTCAATAAATGATTAAAATATTTAATTAAAATTATTCTAAATATAGATTTATAGTTCAATCAACCGATGAGTTTGTACTCAGAATTAATAACTAATATAACTATTGAAGAAACATCTCATAAATCATAACTAAAAATGTATTTTGTAACACATTTTGGATTATTTGAGCAAAAAAAGTATAATTTAAGTGAAAAAATGTTAAATTATTTTCATAGAAGAAGAGCTTATATTTGCTATAAATTTATTGAATAAAATTTTTAAAAATCATACATAATGTCAATGCGTTCCTCTGGTCCTTGAATAGTACCGACTACTGAACCATCTCTTGAGTTCATAACCCAACCGAAAAGATCCAATTCATTTGCTTTTTGTTTTGTAAACTATTGGATAATTTGTTGATTCAAATATCAAATTAAATGATAAATAAAAACAAAGGATTTCTGAAAATATTTATTCAAACCTTTCGAAAGAAAACTCCTGAAAGTGATAATCAAAGAAATTAGTGTCTCTTTTAAAACAAGTTAAAAATTGAGGTCAAACATACCTTGAACTTCACCAAACACTCTATAGTCAATAGATAAGAGCCGGGAAGAAGACATACGATAATTAAATGCAATCAAACCAAATGTCAAAATTAATGTCAAAGCGAACAAAACATGACTCAACTTTGAATGTATTAATTTGTTTACAAACATTACAAACAGTTTTTCATTCAATACTTTTGCAGACGTTTTCACATAACGCTAGACATTGAGTCATACGATTATTCTCTTCACAACTCATTCATAACAAAAATAGTAACAAAAATGTAGAGTCTATACAAACTAAGTTATCTATTGGTTATAATAGTATAACAGTTAACACATTTATCTCAAGTCATTCGTAAAATTAAAACAAATTTTTAAATACAAAAACTGCGTTCAAAAAATACAATAATAGAGAGACCCCGACATTGAATTTAATACATTTTACCCAATATTTGTGAACATATATTATTCCCTTTAAATAACAGAGTTTTTGAATACATTGTATGCATTGCATAATAGACACGTTTTATGAATTAAAGTTAAACTTGACTTAAGATTGACTTAAATGTTAACCAAATTGAGTCAATATTATAAGAAATGACTGAAACTGTGTTAAGTTATAAATACAATTAATTTCATATTATTATAGTTTCGCACAATTCTTAAAGAGTTTGATCGAGTGATGGAATGACCACGTTTTGATGTGTTGTTTACTTTTTGGATAAATTTTTCCACAAATTATTTAATTGGTGTCAAAGATGTCATTCAGACGTTTAGCCAAATATGCGACAGTTCTTGGCTTTGGCGGCGCTTCTGTTCATGTTTTGCATCAAAATGATTGGTATTATCTTTTAATATATTTGTGTTTCACTCAATTAATCTGTAGTTTTTCGACTAAGAAGTTCTGAACTAATTTCTAACTTGTTTTAGGGATGTCCGTAATGTAGGACTTTTTCGGTTCGGTCGGGCGGCGGTCACTGTCGGACAAATAGCTGTTGATTATAAGTTTAGTGTTTCGGGTCTTAAGGATAATTCACCCGAAACTCTTGAGTTGTGGTCTAATGTTCACCAAAGATCAGCCGATCGTTTGTTAGAGCTGTGCTGCTCTAATGGCGGAGTTTTTATAAAAGTTGGTCAACATATCGGTGCTCTCGAGTATTTGGTGCCAAAAGAATACGTCAATACATTGAAAGTACTGCACAGCAGAGCCCCCCGTTCTTCCATTAATGACATTAAAAGAGTAATTGATTTCGAATTTAATTCAAAAATCAATTAATTTTTGATTTTAGGTAATCAAAGAAGATGTCGCCGATCCTAATGAGCTCTTCACCCAATTTATAGAAGAGCCAATTGGTGCCGCCTCTTTAGCACAGGTCCATAGGGCTCAACTCAAAGATAGTGGCAAATGGGTGGCTGTCAAAGTACAGCACCCGAGAGTCAAACAACACAGTTATGTTGATATGAAAACAATGGATGTTTTGGTCCATTTGGTCGACAAAATATTCCCCGAATTTTCGTTGTTATGGTTGGCAGAGTTGACTAAAAAAAATCTTCCGCTCGAACTCGACTTTATTAACGAAGGACGGAATGCCGAACGAGTGGCCCGTACTTTCGCTGACTATTCATGGCTTAAAATACCGGCCATTGATTGGCAAATCTCTTCGTCCCGAATCTTGACTATGGAATACATCGAAGGCGGAGAAGTGACTGACAAGAAGTATATGACAAAACACGGCATTAATTGTCGAGAGGTATCGCATCGTTTGGGACTTATGTATAGCCGAATGATATTCATTGAGGGGAACGTTCACTGCGACCCACATCCGGGAAATATTCTGGTCAACACTCACACCGACGGCAGTCCACAAATCATTCTTCTGGATCACGGATTATATACTGTAATCAACAATTATTTTATTCAACTTATAGTTCACTAATAATTAATTGTGACAGCAATTGACTGAACAATTCAGACATCAATACAGTCGGATGTGGTTAGCGGTGATCAACGCCGATGTGCCCCAAATGAAGATCTGGGGCCAAGCCTTAGGAGTGGGTGAACTGTTCCCGCTTTTGGCCTGCATTATGACTGCAAAGCCATGGAATGCAATTGAAAGAGGACTCGACAGAGCTATCGATAAGGAAGCGAAACAAAAAGAGGTTTTATATCAATAAATATGTATTTTATTTGATTTCTAATAAATGTATTGAACGGACAGTCAGGAGAACTACGAAAGTATGCGTCGATGTATTTGCACCAAATATCACAACTTTTGGCTAAAGTCGACCGACAAATGCTTTTGGTCTTTAAGACAAACGACTTATTGCGGTCAATAGATTATGCTTTAGGTACGAGTGGTGAGCGCCGGTCACTAATAACAATGAGCCGGTGCTGTGTCAGAGCCGTTCACTCACAACAACTGAGAGATTGCAAACACTGGTACCAAAGATTTGGTGTTCATATGAGTGAACAGTGGCTCCAAACAAAACTCACAGTTTATTCCCTTTATTTATGGCTAACTGTCCTTATCTGGGGTTCAGACTATTTATAGCCATTTATAGCCTTAATCTAAGATTTGTCACAAAAATGACATTATTTTTGATGAAATAAATAAACGAAAAATAGATTTGAATATAATTTTACAAATATTTTAGATTATGTTTCGGTTTTGGAACTGATATTAACTTATAATTGATTTTCAAATATTTATTACTTTTTTCTCATTTTATTTGATTTTATGTTTTGTTTTGAAATAAATTTATTTAAATTAAAATCAATTAAAAAATAGTTTCATATATTTATTGCAATCTTTTTATTTCATCACAACTTTTAATCGCATTATTTGTGATGAAAGACATCATTGAATGTCTTTTAGGAGTGACTTAACTCAAACACATTACTAACTGAAGAAAACTGGAATCAAGTCCACAGTTTTGGCTTATTTTATGCCTGAGTTATGGGGTATTGAAGGGAAGTTCAGTACATAAAAGCACTTTGTTTTCAAAGCTCTTAAGTTTGTGTTTGTTTTGATTGCAATATATTTTAAAACTATTTCTTGAGTTCAAAACAGAGACAATAAAAGAGAAAAACAAAAGTTATTTACATTTGATTTCGCAATCAATTGGTTGATTTGGTCAACAATTTATTGATTTCTAATCAATTGTTCCTCTATTTTGTGTTTATTTAAGAACTTAATCAATGAGTGACACAATGGACATACAATTCAATTCATCCCAAGAAATCATTGGTTTTTCATCGCAAACATTGGAATTTAATGACGACTACCAGCCCTCCACTCAAGAGATTGCTGGTATCCATACACAGGAGGCCTCAAATGCTTCCGATTTCTTCGATAATCTGCGAGAGAGTCAGATCACTGAAAATGAATCAAAGATTAAAAGTAAGTTATTCTCAAAATTGTTTTGTTTTACTCAAAAGTAAGACATATTTTCTGATGAAATGCTTTCTCATATCAATGACTAATCCATTAAATTATTTGATTTATTTTCAATTGATTTCAAATTTAACTCAAATTTTGTTTTCAAAATTCCAAACAAAGTTATTGTCTGTAAATAAGTGTCTTCTTCGTTGTCCGCACTTTTGTTATGTCAAACAATTATTTTTTAAATTCTGAATTGGATTTAATTGATTTGATCTATAATTCATAGTTTAATACAATTTGTTTGACTTTCAGTTGAATTGACGGACGTTTCCATTGATTCTTCGACTGATTGTCATCCGATTACAGAAAAGAAGAAAAGGGGACGAAAAAGGAAAATAAGAACTCCCGAAGAAATGGTGGTTCATCTGAAGGAAAAGAAAGAGAAGAACAGATTAGCCGCTCAAAGACTCAGACAGAAGAAGGGAACAGAAATAGCAAAACACGATCAGGAAGTGACTCAATTAGAAGCAAATGTTCGGGCGAAGAGACATTTCGCGGAACTGATCGAAAAGAGTGTCAATCAATTGCGGAACAAAATTAAAGTAATGTTAGAACCAAAACTTAAAGTCAATTCTCCCGACAATAAAACTGAAGAAAATGAGGCCAACCCTTCCACTGCTGATAGTCATAGCAGTAGTTCCTCTCAAACATCAAACAAGAAAACGGATCAGAAGACAAATAAAAAGCAATTTTCTAAATTAGAACCAAAGGAAGCCTCAAATCATTTGTGTGTTTCCCGTTAGAGCCCTTTCCCTTTCAATCCCTTTAATCCTTAATATTCTTAAATCATTTAATGAATGCTTAATAATGACATATAATTGAGACATAAATCACTACTTTTTTTGAGTTTACTTTTATTTCAAAAGTAATTTGTAATCATTTTTCTGTAATTTTTTTGTAATTTCTTTATAATTAATATTTTAAGTAAAAGTAAATCAATATTTGAAATGATTTTCAATTTTAGACAATTTTAGAGAAATTGTTTCTCTCAATAGATTCGGAGTTAAAACAAAAAACAATTTTCTTTTTCTCGAAATATTTTTTAAATCTATTAAAAAGCATTCAATCATTGGTTCCCTAAGAATACTCCGATAATTGTTTTGATAACTAATTTATTTTTTGTCCGAAAGTTCTTCGAATAGAATTTCATTAAAACTAAATCATTGAAATGGAAATCAAATTCAATTAAAATTTAATACAATTTGTGTGCCTTTCATTAAAATATACTTCACTTCAAATAGTAGTTGAAAAATGTCTAAATATATGGATTATATTCACGATTTCCTATATTTCTATTCAATTGACATAATATTAAATGAGATGTCATTAAAGAGAATAAAGTTTATTCTTAATGATTAAGAAATAATTAATTTATGTTTTGAAACAAATATTTTGTTTAATTCTTTTCATTAAAATGTATTTTGATTTGAAAATCATTAAATATTTTTCAGAAATATTAAAATCTATTGAATTAATGAATGAATGAACGAATTAATTGAATCGATTAGTTTTGCCACAAATAGTATCTCCCATTTGTTCTCAATTTTGAAGAATATCTTCACAATAAAATAGAAATATGAAAATAATTAATGTAAATGTTTTAAAGAAGATACAAAGTTATTGATATAAACATAAAACACATAAACTCGCGCTTTTAAATGACTAATAATTTAAATCAAATCTAAAATCGAATAAAATTTGTTTTATTCTGAAGAAACTAATCTAAAAAATGATACCATTTTTCATCTTTATTTTAATACCATTTTCTGTTGGATCCACTGATTGGTGTTCTTTAGCAAAACCGAAAGGATTTTACCAAGGAATTGGAATTTACCATCGATTTCGAGACTTAGGAACCGGTGATTATGTGATGTTCAACAGAGCCGGACATGAATGGGGAGTCAAATTTAGATCACCAACAGATCTGATACTAACTCTTATTGACAATTCAGAGAAGAGTGTTAATGACCAGAATTTAATCAACAAATTCGGTACTTTTGCTTTATATGAAAAATTGCTTCAAAAGCCGGGCGGACGACCCCGACACTGTTCTGTTATAAGCATGGTAAATTAGTGATATCCTTATTTGATTATCTTTATTAATATTATTTCAATTCTATAAACTTAAAAAAAAAATTAGGGGGAGAACAGCTATAAGATTGTTTGCAGAGATGCGCAGCAAAATGAGATAACAGGATTCAATTCAAGCGGTTCTTCAGATTTTGTTATTATCAAAAGTCACGCAAAAACGACAACCAAAGAGAAAGCCGAGTGTTTGCTATTCAATAGACAAAGTACTAACAAATCAGAATATTTTGCTTTCAATCCATTCACAGACGGCGTTCAGTTTGATTGTAATGAATCCAAAGAAGAGATATGCGAAGTCCCGCTCTTTCTCAAACAGATGGATGACTCGCTATTCACTAAAATCGATGGAATCGTTGATTATGATCTAAATAAAGGATCGACAGGTCATCTGATTCTCTTCAATATTGAGAACCAACCAAAATATTGCACCACTATTCAGGATCAGCCACTTTCAGAAGAGGTCAGAACATAATTATTTCGAATTTTAAAATAAAACTATAAAATTGTAACTAATTTTAGTGCAAATCAGCAGACAATATGAAAACCTTATTCGATGAGTGTTTCCAAACAACATCTGAAGAACCACTTCTAAGTCATTCTACAAAAGAATCTGAAAGCAAAGAAACAAAATCATCAGCTTTTAGACTAATAATTATTATGATTATCGTAATCGTTGTGACAATAATCGGAGTTATAGTCATTTTACTGGTCGTCTATAATAGAAAGACAACTCCAATCAAAAATGAGATCAAACCTGAAGACAATACTTCTGTCAAACCCATTCGTTCAACATAAAAATGATTTACTTTTAAATTGATTTTATAACAAATTATTAATAAAATTGTATTTTTGTAAAAATATTTCCTTATTTTAAATGGAATTAAAAAATTTAATAATAAACTATTAATTTAGTTATCAAATGCAATTAATTTGTCCTCACACATATACACATATACAGTCGATTTCAAGTAAAAAGAGGACGATGAAAATTGGAATAACTTTTACCTTGGTAATTCAATTTTGAAATTT
>JAQIXD010000216.1:0-34105 GCA_034699985.1 Minunthozetes semirufus
TTGATTTACTTTTAGTTTTTATGATCCCTTCTCTCAGACGTTATTACACTCAAAAAACTTTATTTCTTTCGCTTAACTGAACATATTTTTGATTGTCTTTTGGTACAGGAGTTTAACTTTGTGTGTTTGTGCACTCTTTGTGCTGTGCGGGAGTACATCAATTTCAATTCATTCCATGGGATTCTAAAGTAGTCATAATTTTGATAAATTGATAGTAAATAATGAATTATTACTGAAAGTACACTTAAATTACCTTAAAATTAGACAATTTTCACATAAAGTAAATAAATGTTTGAATAGTATATACTTTTGGATCAGAAGTTTTGCTCATTTTATTAATAAATATTTAAATTGATACACATTTTCAATCTCTCTTTCAATTATATTACTAATAAGATTCAGAGACAGTTGTTTAGGGATCGGTTGGAAAATTAACAAAACTTATTAGAAGTGAAATAATTTTTTGATTAATTAAGTCTCAGATTCTGTGAATCACATCAGGAATGATAACTGCAATGAATTTATATTAGTTTGTTATTCCGACCCCTGTCCTAGTGGTTCAACACTTTTATTATGAAATATCTATGAAAAAAAATAATCAATAAAGTTATGACAAATACATAAATGGTTTGAATAATTTAAGCGAGCGGTGAACCGAAGCCCAGATGTTGTCTCACATTTAGACAAACAATTTTCACATTCAATAGAAATACGATTCTTATGATTGATATATAAAACACATTACAAATGCATTCAATTCTCTTCCAATAAATAATTAAGAAATCAATTTATTTCCAATTCTTTCCGTATAAGTCGACAACATTGGGATCAGTTGACAAATAGAATGGGAATGAGAATAGCTTTTTGAATGTCAGGACAGGGGATGTGCCAGCTTTGGCAAACGAATTGGAATGTGCGGCCTCTGCCTCGTGATCCCCCTGCGGACTCAATCCCGCGGATCTGATAAACTGATCTAAAACCTGGTGGACATCTATCGTGTTGGGCGATTGGCCGTAGTTTTGTGCGGTATACCCGGCCTGTGGCCCGTAAGCTGTTTGTTGATCGTTGTGTGTTTGGGGCAGAGTCTGTGCAAATTGGTATTCACTGCTTAAGCCCTGTAATTGAGGGTTTTGTTGATATTGTTGATAGGTTGGGATGTATGAGGAGCCGGCATATACTGGAAGGGCATACGATGGATATAAGGAGGACTGGTCATACATTCCATTTTCTAAACTATTAATGGTTGGTTTGGTTTGACTTATGCCTCGAAGTCCCTGAAAAACAATTTTTTGAGATCCGTTTGCGAGTAAAAAGTTGTTGACTCACTGTTTGGCGTTTTGTTGGAAGAAATTTGTTTATTAGACGACAATTAAAGAGAGGAAATCTGCAGTTCGGTTGTGTCCTCTTCTGTTGATTATTATTATATGTCTGTAACTTAATAAACAAATATTAGAGATAAAGGGGTCAGAGGTCAGCCATAAAGTGTATAATAAAGATCCATTAAATTTCAACACTTATATAAGTTGTGAATCATTTGTCTGTTGAACTGAATTATTGCGAAAGAATTATAATTGTGTTTAAAATAGAGGTCCAATAAATAATACCACTAATACCCTGAGCCTTGCGGCCAATATTGCGATTTTCCGATATCTTTCATTACATATGCAAAGAGTTTACGAAAGGAAGGAATGAGTTCAACCGATTATTTTAAACTATCAAACATTTTAAGGTTTATTCACTGTTTGAAAATGAGATCCGAACCAAATTCCTCTCCTTTTTTCCAAATGAGTAATAATTTTCACTGAATTTTGTCTTTATTTCAAAACCCATTTCTCTGGTAATTAACTGTTTTAGTGTTCGAGACTTAATAAATCAAAAAAGAGGTGATTTGTTTGGAACTGGAATAAAATGCAATTCATTTTAATCATAAATATTTTAATGCGATGACCTTGGTTATCTCACTAGCCATAAAAATTAGCCCGTCCATTGAACTCATACAAGTTTGAAAGTAAACAGCGGAAAATATTTACCAATTGGTTCCAGTTCTGAGCCAATGTCACAGAAAAGATGACCATAAGTTCTGAAATAGGAAATACCATTTAAACATTCTCATTCAAATGCCATTGACATTGAATAATTATTTGAACCTGAATTTAAGCTATCTCATTTTATAATAATAATAATGCATTAATTAAGACAAGTATTTATAGTTTTATTAATTAATTTTAGTATTTTCTCAATAATTTTAATGAATGGGAAAAGACATTAAAATCCAGAGTAACTCTCGTTTTAATTAATAAAGAACAAAATGGGACAAATAAAATCACATCATGGTCTGTGTGACAAATACGGGCTCTGGTATAGCCTATAATTAAAGGTAAATGTTTGGCAACACTCAGAATAACCTCAATGTAGCCGACATTCAACACTTATTTAAATAGCTTTTGAAGTTCAAGTTTAGCCTATTATTGAGGAAAATACAATCATTTGCTTAAATAAAATCAAATAAAATAGATTTACGAACCGATTATATAAATGAGAGTTAAGGCTCTCATAGACTTCATTATCTTGTAATAGGAGTCGGACAGAAACCGAAATATACTTCCGTTTAATCGAAAGAATAAAACAATTGATCGAAACTTTTGATTAATTAATTGATTGAAACATAAGTTGATTACTGACTGAATGTATACTAAGTTAGGAGCAGTTCTTCGGCTCTGAGAACAGACTCTCAGAAAACAGGCATCTCTTAATAGGTCAACATTAATAGGTTAGGCCCACAACAGGTTATCGGGCAGTGATGTGAAAAAAGTCTTTTTTAGCAACAGGTGATCATCAAAACTGGTTTGATATTCCTGTGCTCTCAACTGTTATTAACAGTTATGTCAATTTAGACACTGTTTTCAATAGGAATTGAATGGGCTATGAATGAGCGTTGAATTGATCAGACATTCAATGATTGTTTTGTCACACTTACAGCACTTACATGTTCTACATTGCATTCTAATCAATTGATAATTCAATGTTAACTAAATCAGTGTCTGTCCCCACTCCTTGTCTTCTCAGTTCTCATGTCTTTCGGAAATTATCTCATCTTTTATTGAGTTTTACCGCCGATTGAATGAAAGATTAAATTTTGGGTCGAATTTGATTCAAATAAACTCTTTTCTCAATTTATTTAATAATACAGTTTTTACACGAAATTCATATTTGATTAATGAGTTTATGAGTGAATGAGTGTTGAAATGAGTGAATAGTCTTTTATTGGTTTAGTGGCGGTTCTGGTGGTGTTCCCCCGGAATCGTATTTATGCCAATTCATGAAATTCGTTATTTTTTGTGTCATTTCTATCGGAACCGAATTATTTGGATTAATGGTTAGGTTTTCATCACTTTTATGAGCTTCTGTTTGAGTAAAGATCACGTCTTTGGAACTGTCTTTACTGTCGACGTCCTGTGTCTGGTCGTCATAATAGTAGTACTGATCGTTCTCTATGTTGTCGTACTGTTTGGGGTTTAAATTCTGGTCATCGATTGGATTCTCTGTTGGATTGTCTGTTGGATTCAGATTTTGGTCATTGTTTTGATCTTCATTTTGATATTCGTTTTGATCGTAGTTTTGGTCATCGCTTCCGTCGTTGTTGTAATTGAAATCTTTTTGTTGGTCCACTTTGTCGTCATCGAGAGTTTGGTCAATAGCTTCATAGACTTGTTGTGTCGGCGGTTGTGGTATATAGAGTCGAGTACCAAACTTAGGGATTTCCATCTGTGTGTATATCTCTGGAGCTAAAGTGTATACTTCAGGTCTGCTTACTATTGGTTTAAATCAATTGATAACAATTTGGATGAAAGAATTGAATTGAAATGATTTTCGGTTAGATTTGGTATTAGAATCATTAAAACCATTTTAATCAGTCTTTAGTTTAGTTTACATTTAGTTTAGATTTAGACTCAAATCTGTTATGAATTAAATGTTTTAATAGTTTTTTAAAAATAATTATAATTTCCTAAAATTAATGTCTATTTTAGTAAAATATCAAGAATTAGTGAAAATGAGTTATCCATCAAATATTAGTTAATGTCAGTCATGTTAGTGATAGTGAGCCGATAACTGGAGGCTAACGTACCTATTATTGGCTTTATTTGGATTTTTGTCTCATTTATGGGAAATGGAGTCACGATATATGAAGAGGGAGAGAGCGGTGTATTGAACGATGGCTTCACAAATGGCTTTTCATCTTCTTTTGGAGGCTTCAGAGGCTTATCGTCCTCTAAATGGTCGACCGGTTTATATGCGGTCGGAATAGTATTGACCGGTGATGTGATTGAAGCACTGTTTTGTGTCTGATAGGGCTGTACTTCAATCGACTGTTCATCATATGTTCTGTCCTGATTCCGTGTTCGTGGTCTATAAGGCCGTGTTTCTGGCCTACGAGGGAGAGGCTGACGATCAGGTCTATGGTTAGGCATCAAAGGTTGGAAAATTTGAGGCCCTCCCTGTCTCTGTTGTTGGTCGTCATCATATCTCTGTCCGGGAATCTCTTCATCTGGAGTTTGGATGTGTTGCTGTTCATCTCTGGGATCATAAGGATGAGACGGCTGACGAGGAGGCGGAGCTACGCTCTGAGGTCTTTTAGGAACAGAATCTAAAAAAGAAGAATTCACTGAAATAATGAAATCAATTTAAAGACAGACCTCGACTGCCGTCACGTCGCGCCCCATAATAGGGTCTGACGTTTTGAGGAATTTCTTCTCTTTGAATTGGAGGTAAGGGTCGATCCCTATCAGTCTGACCTTTGAAACCATCCGAATCAATCTGTTGACCATCTCTTATATCTTTATTGTCATAATCGATGTCAATGTGTTGCTGTCGTTGCTGTACATCAATGGCACCAAAGGATGTGTTGTAACCTTTAATGGGTGGAACTCTTCTGTCAGGAATGGGACCACTCGTGACAAACACTTTTGTAGGTCTTCGCACTCTTTTGTCAATACCGTCACGTCTGCCCTGATTTGCATCAAATGCGCTGCCATTCAATGTTCTATTATATGAGTCTCTAATTGTTGGGGGCGGAGGTCCTACTCCTACTGTCTTTACTCCACTGCGAGAGTCAGATCGGGTTGTGTTATATCGGGAGCGAACAAATCCACCAATTTTTCGCGGACCATCTCTGTCCCTATCTCTGTCCTGATCTCTGTTACGATCCCTGTCTTTAACTCTGTCACGATCTCTGTCTCCATCCCTGTCCTCATACACTGGTTTACTCACGACAACAATATTCTTGTCGTCGTCCTGTCTTCGTTTGAACTGATCGTCATATTCTGAGTCGTCGTCAAAGACAGCGGAATCCCTGTCATAGAACTTATCCTGTGGTCTGAAAGGACTGATTGGACCTAAAATTACATAAAAATTAATTCAATTGAAAACCAAATCTTAATTAAAACCTTTTGTTGCTTCGATGAATCCCATCTCTTGTGGGGGAAGTTTTGTGGGCCCTCCCTTTGTAGTCACCTCATACCTACGATCTTCAGGTCTTCCGATTGGTCGGCCCCTGTCGTAGTCTTGATCTCTATTTTGTACTCCACTCCTATCATATCCTCTATCATAAGGTTGAGCTGATGGACGATTTGGTGGTATAGGAGGAAGTCTCGCAGCATATGGAGGTCTAGCAGGAGGTCCCGCTGATCCCTGATTTTGTCTTTGATCATTAAATCGGGGCAATTCTCTTGGAGGTCCGTCAATATCTTGTCTCGGTTTCGCCCCTCCATATGGGATAATATTATCGGGAATATCTGCATAAGTAACTCCAGTGGGTCCACCATTAGGTCTTCCTCTCGTGGGATCTATTGGTGAACCTCTGAGTGTTGGATCTTCAAAGTTTGGTTTTATTGGTTGTGGACCACCACTCACTTGTGGTCCACTGTTTACATTGAATTGATCCACATTTATAGATCTTCGGTCATCAATAGGTGGCAAAGTATTTGGTCCTCGAGGAGGTTCTGGTATTCGAGGAGGAGGAAGTGGCGCAGAAGGAGGTGAGCCATTGGCATAAGTACTTCTATTAGGATTAATTTGAGGTCTTTCAGGAGGTCTTCGAATACCATCTCTTCTAAATCCTTGCCCTGGATTTGGAGAAGTTGGGCCTCCATAAGCAGGAGTTATCACTCCTGGACTTACTGGTACTGGACGTACTGGCACAGGACCTATTGGCGCTGGATTTGGCAAAATAAGTATTGGGTTGGACTCGATTTGAACATTGGATGGATTGTCATTTCCAGTTCCAGGTTCTGAAGTCCTGATTTTGGCTCTGAAGCCATTGATGTCGGCCACGTATTCGACGTGTCTGTAGAGGCCGTCGGGTCCCAAATAGCCATAACTTCCTGTGACTCTATCGCCGTCACTCATCTCTTTCCTGTACTGTTCATTGCCTTCAGAGCCATAAATATAATTGTTTTAATCGTTTGACAAAAATCAGTGAACTTTATTCATACCGCTGTAGTCACGGATCTCATACCCAAAAGCGTAGGGCTGTGCCGGCCATTGCTATCAATATAATTACATCTTTAGATCGGAATCTCATTCTTAAAGATTTAATTTTGTGATCACTTATTGTCATTCATTAGAAAACAATTGGACTTTAGTTTCAAATGAATTAAATATAGAAATAATGACCCCTTTTGTCAAACATTGTGTTTCTCTCAATTCTTTTCACTTCTATTCAGGAATTGGTCCGCAATTAAACTGAACTTTCAATTTTTCAGATTAATTGCTCGATTCGTTTTCTAAATATCTTTTTCTTTGAAAAAAAAAGAATCTATTTGGTTATTTATGGTAAAATGAGATGGTACACCATTAAACTAATTGGTCTCACACTCCGGGCTTTTAAAACAATAATTTTAGGTTTTGTTGCAATAAATGTATTTAATTGACACAAATATCTGAATTATTTATAATTAGAGTAATATTTATATTCTTGGCACAAATGACTTGAAAATTAGCTCCGAGTCTAATATTTTTCTTAATTTTTATATGAATTTTAAATCAATTGATTTAATGAACTAAAACGATGAGCTATTTATCGAAAACTTCGATTAATTTTATCTAGCTAAAATTTTATGCTTCACAAATAATTCAGTGACAATTTATCATGATTATTATGATTACTAAATACTATTTAGTAATTATTTGTTGGTTAATAATTTAAACATTTATACAAATTAAGAGAAATATAAACAAATTATTAATTTTACTCAAAGTTTAAGACAAATATAAACTGTTTTGTCATAAAATGATACTCTTCTGGATCTGAAGTTCTGACTCATTGTCCAGTAATTGGTTGAATTTTTTTTGCAGGAATGGCCAAGTTTTTCGATTATAAGGGGGATTTACGGGAGGAATTTTCGAATTTATTACTCCCTGGAGAGTAATGTCAGGCTTTTCTATTTTAAGGGGGATTTCTCTCTTAAAATTTTTAATTTAGGGGTAGTTTTCAAAACAACTTATCCCTTGTTGATCCCATTTATAAATCAAAATTGATTGGTCAGTTCTAAAATTATCATAATATTATAATTTGCTACAAATTTATAATTTTGGAAATACCTCAACAAATCAGGTGAAACTCTCTTAATTGAAATATTGATAAAATTAATTTATTAATCAGAAAATGAGCAAATTGTCACAAACAGCAAACTAACAACATATACATTTAATAGAATAATTATTATTATTTCTCAATATGGACCAAGCTCATTGAAAAGTTTGAAGCTAGTTCCAATTGAACATTTAAATAAATTCTAAATAAAATTTTCAATTTATTTGAAATAAATTGATAGTTTACTTTATTCAATAAGGTTTATTGTCTTGATATATATTTGGAAAATAATTGAGAAACAATAATTGATTACCTCCTTATACCACTCATCCTGGTTTCGAGTAGTTGTCTGTCCATTTGCCCAATAAATCGATAATCCGATCAAAAAGTTAAATATAATAAATAAATTCATCGCCCGATCATCAGGTGATCACATTCGGGAGCACTCAATGTATGGACACTTCATAGTGAGAGACATAACAGACTCGGAATCAAAGTTACTCTAAACTAAAAGTTGGCCAAAGAGTTGGGGCGTCTTTATATACGAATCAGTGAAACTGAGTGCCACTCTTCCTGAGTGGCCAGAGCTCTGGCAGACTATACCCCACTATTAATTAATGGCTTGATTTTCATTGTGTGACCTATTATTGAAAAGTGTCCGACACATGCATTACAGCCATTCATATCGTTTGTTCTTTTATTGTCGTTTGACTTTTGTTTTTATTGAGATTCATATACTTTGTATAGAATTAGGTCTCAAACACTTAACTGAGACTCACTTTTACTTATAATTATGTAATTCTTGTCTTCTGATCATTAAATGATTATTTCGTTAATATCTTTATATTATTCTTGTGTTTAATGTTTGCAATCAATCCTTAATTCAATTAATTAAATGCTTTTCTAAAAATATATAATTAGTATTTCAGTACAACTTTTTAATCGTTATTAAGGACTGAGCGATCGTTAACTTTCCAAACCATTCATTATTATTATTAAATGTTAAGGATTACAACCTTTTATGGAATTCCATTTATCAAATTAATCTTGATTTATTAGAATCATATTTTATTTGATTAATTGTATGATTAATTTGGTTCTTAATCGATATTTTTTTCGAATAATTCCCACCTTTTTTAGCCCAGGACTGTCAACTTGAAATTGTGAATAATTATTTGTGAAACAATAAAATTGTATCTAGAACAAAATTCTTCACATTTAATTACTTAAGAATTATTGCGAACATTTTAAATTTCAGCGATTTTTATGATTTATGATTGATATGAGAAATTGTTTGACCAGAATAATAATGACCTTACCTTAAATGCAAAAAACTTTCACTTTGATCAGGTGTAGGTCACAGCCATTGAACAAGTTCACACTGAACATGTTGAACATGGGAATCGATAGGCTCTGTCGCACAGGTCATACAATTGACTTTCATTAGTGATATTATTTGCAAATTTGAAGAAATATTTGATAATTCAGTTCTCGTATCACTTCTTTGTTTGTGACAAAACAAAACACTTCTTCTCATAACTTCTTCTCATAATATCCATTGAAATGCAAATATTGAGGGAAAACCTGATTTGCATTCCCTCTCATTCAGACATAAATCTGGTGACCCTTTACTCGCACTGAATAGAAGATTATCTCAAAAGACAATCAAAATTATATTCAATTTCTTAATAAGTTATTGTTTGAGGGCAGGGATCAGTTGTGACAATATGTCGATCAGCCGTCCCCTCGTCATCACAAAAGATTTGGTTATGTTTTTGAAATCAAATTAAAATTTTTGTCTTTTATTCAAAAGAGAAGTCAATAATCTTGTATTGTCTGCACATCTCTGTCCTGAGAAAATTTTACCAGAAAAAAAATTGACTAATAAGAGTAATAATGATAATTTATTCAAACTGTTCTTTATCAGTTCCGACAATAATTCTTTGAATGGTAATAGAGATGGTTATCAATAACTTATTCAGAATATAATGAGTTTCGGAAAAATAAAATTCACACTAAAAATGGGTTTTGTTTTAAAACCTCTGAATAATTGAATTAAAAAGAGATTTGAATTTAATTAAAAAAATTTTGAATTTTTATTTCAGCCCAATATTGAAACTTCCAATTTGAAAGTCAATTACCTTTCAACAATACCAAGCTTTGTTGAGGTCCTGGAGTATTCAATGGGTTATTTATTATATATATCTTGAATATCAATTACCCACCAATTAAATTGAGCGCTGATAAGATTAATTAAAAATTATTATATAATAAATTAGAAATCAAATAAGGAATCAATTAGGAAATGAATAAGAATTGTACTGTTTATAGCCAGGTTATGATCTGTGGAAATGTTTGCTCCATTTGTTATCTAATTAAGTTTGGATATTAATCAAAACATGATTTAATAAAAGGCTATAAAAATGTAAATACAATTATTTTAATACTATTTTTAGGTGTTATTGACATTTGGATAAACATTCGTCTAAATGAGTGAAATATTTAATATATTTTTCGTTAAAAATAGTAAATTTATGTTAAAAACAGTTGTGTTATGTGTGTCTCAGTTGACACAACCCAACCAATTATCAACTTTTCATTCATTCTTCACAAATGAGTGATTCTTATGGAAAGAGTTTTATCTCAAAATCACCTAATTTTAGATAAAACCCAAACGAAGTCATTATGTTTACCAAAATCTATTAAAAATTGAGAATTGATTGAAAAATTGTTCGCTTAATCAGCAAATCTTCAGGTTATCTATAAATTGCATGAAAACTTCAGATTAGACAAGAATTAGTCACGGGTTTCAAGTATTGCTGGTAAACAGTAGAAAGTGTCGATCATTGGGTCGGAAAATATTCAATCTTTAAATATAAAATTAACTTTGAATTATTAATTTAGAACTCATTTGATAAGTCTTATTCTATTATCAATATTATCTTGATCATTGTTTTCAAATTCAATTAAAAATTTCACGAATTCTTACCGTCATTTGAGGATGATCTTGTTTATTTTGGAGATTAAAGTTTCAAACAAAAACTTATTTACGAACCCTTTTATTAAAAATTGATTTCACTCTGAATGACAAGTTTTTTAAGAAAAATTATTGTGGTTTAAAAATTTGGCGAAATATGATACCTCTGTAGCTGTTAGAAATAGCAAGAACATTCTAAAAACTCTATTACGTTGTCATCTATACATTGTGGTAATATGGGACGTAAGTATAAAAAGGACGGGTTGCTGCCCAACCCATTCTGGATGACTTTCTGATTGGAATTCTTCCGATTCTGTGCTGAACTCTATGCACTCGACTGCTATTCGGTTCGTAGTCCTGTCCACTGCCTGATCCTTTTGGCGACTCCTCGTGCTTAATGCTAACTATTACAGGTTGAGCTTCAAACTTGACATCTCCGGGGTCTTTAGGAGCAGTTCCTGGTTCATTGGTCTTGATTCTGGCTCTGAATCCATTTTTGTCGGCCACATACTCCACTTCTCTCATAATTCCGTCCCTATCTTTAAAGCCATAACTTCCGATCACATTAGAGGCCTCCTGACTCTTCTCGTGTCTCCACTGTTTGTTTCCATAACCATCTGCACAGACATTGGATCAGTTCCTGAAACAATACTATAAAAGGCATACCTTCGATATCATATCCAAAACCGTAGGGCTGATACACGTGCTTATCATCCTTTAATTGGTCGAAGAATTTAAATAACCTTTGAATTCAATGTAAAGAATCGATGAAATACTCACATCATTATTGGAGATATCATTGTATTGAGTTTCCTGTCCTTTGGGTCCGTACTGACCAAAAACGGCAGAACTTAGAGCAGCAAAAACTGCGGAAAAAGTCAGATATTCCTAAATTTAAGACACAATTAGTTGAAAATCACAGCACTCTATGAGATAATAGTATCAAAGGCTTGCCTTAACTGTAAAATTCATTTTTCGAGTTATACTTGACTTTCAAAAAGAGTTGTTTTGTAAGAACAGACACTAATATGGGATAAACTTTGCCTTTTTATAGTGGAATCGCTCAACCATTCGGTACAATCGCACGAAAGTAAAATTTTCACTTAAAAATTATATCTATTTTTTTGTGGTTCACATACTTTTTGGTGCATTCATTTGCCTTTTGGGCATACATTCAGTTATTTAATAATTTCGATGTTTTCCTAATTGTCTGATCGAAAGTCTATTAATATAAACGAATTATCGAAATATATAATTAAATATATATTTGTTGTCGAATCGATTAGATCCGATGTTTTGACAAAACTCTTGTCTACAGTTAATGCGATAATAGCTTTCATATGTATTGACTTCAATATCAAAAGCATTACTCAATTAGACTCAAAAACTAAATTAAATTCATGTAATTCTACTGAAAAACCATTTAATTAGTCATAAAACTGGAGTTTTTAATCTCAAATTAGTCGACAACTTCTTGAAAGTTCATTTTAGAAGTCGTTCTGATTCTGAAACAGTTCCCAAAACTATTGTATTAAAGTCTAATAATAATTAAGAAATTTATTTCAAAACAATTTTTGAGTCAAAAATATTTTTCGAAACAAATTTTGTTAGATTTTATCGATTATTAAACAAATCATTAAAATTGTTGCGAATTATACGACTATTGGTTTAATTGATTTGTAACACACATTAAAAAGAACCCATTAATACACCAAAGGACTAATCGAGTTAAACTAATTTAACAGATAATCACTTTTAAGATTAAAATTTCAAAAATATGTCGAATTCGCTGAAAACCCCAGGGATTCAAATCCATATAAATAAGGTATTAATTATTAATAAATTATGTATTGATTTCATATAAAATTCAATTCAATTATTAAATAAAATTAAATGAATTATCGGTTAATAACTGATTAAATGATTTGCGAATAAAAATTGGGTTAAAATGAGTTCAATTCTATTGGACTCAAACGAAGACTACAAATCAGTCGATTATTCAAAATTGTTTGACCAAACTTTGGACTAAATTAACCCCTCTTTAATCCGAAACATTGTTCAGACTCTGCAACACTTCTAACAATTATTTCATTACTTTTGACTCAAATTCAATAACTTTGGACTCAATTGAGATAATGAGAGAAATCAAGTGTTGGACCAAAAAAAGTGACAAATATTTCATTAAATCAATTATTTATTAATCGAATCAAAGGATTACAATAAAAACCAAATCAGATGTCATAACCATAGGCTTTGATTTGATCTGTTAAGGGCTTCAGTTTGGTTTCCAGTGATTTCTTCGCCTCAGCCTTCAGTTTAGAGTCTCTTTTCTGTCGGGAGAACCGAATGGCGGCCTTTGCCTTCCTCTTCAACTCTAATGTCTCGATCACTGATTTGTATTTCCATCCGACCTCATGGGACAGACGGCCCACTGAACAGTACTGTCAGTCATAACAATTGAGTTAAAAACACAAACAAACCAAATGTTAAGACAAATATCAATACCTTTCTTCTGGGGTTGAGTCGAACGATTCGAAGGGCAGAGGGGACTACCATTCGCTTCTTCTTGTCATACGGGGGAGGAATGCCTTCAACGACTCTCAAATTGTCGAGTGCTTTGTCTCCCCTTTTGGTCTTATGGGGAAGCATTCCTCTGACAGTCCTCCAGAAGATCTTAGAGGGGGCGCGATAGTGGTACGGCCCTCGAGATGGGTTCACATTACACTTCTTTCGTAGAAATGATAAATACTTTACTGAAAAACAAAATCAAATCATTAGTCAACTGAAGACTACAAACATTTAAGTGAAGACAATTAGATTTGGATCAGATTTTGTGGTTTTGTCGACAGAATAGGTTCTGATAATGTAGGTATAGATACATCATTTGTGGTCAAACTCTTCAATCAGTGACACAAACGGACATTAAAACAGATTTCAGAAGTGGTCACAAATGGGAGACAATTAACTAATTCTATAACCAATTGGTGTAAGTTATGATTCAAAGGCTCTGATATCAGTTTTTATGGTCCGAAGAGTCAGTGATTGAGTGATAATTCGGTGAATGTCTTACATTTGTTGCGATAAAAACTGCCGGAAATGTTGATCCCTTCGCAGCGGACGATAACCACTTTCTGACCTAAAGTACAACAAAATTTTAATTAATTCAAAGAAAACAAACAAATGGTTAGAAGAAAACAATTGTATTTGAAGTATGGATCAGATGGTAGTGCATGTAATTCTGAATATCATTAGTTATCATAAGTTGTGGTGATTTTTATCATCATTTAGTACTTCAAACACTGATTGCGACCACAAATCAATTCATAAAACGAAAGACGAGTCTATTGTCTGACAATAAAGACATCGAATACAAGAACTGATTTGAAGTGCAATCAATTGAATTGAGCGGAAAAGTGTGGTCAAAGAAATGATTCAAACCTTGGAGTAAAGTCTTGGCGACAGTGGTGGCCAACCGACCCAAGAGGTGTCCGCGACCGTCGATTATTATGGGCTAAACATTAAGAGACAATAAAATTGTAAAATAATTTCAAATCAATTGAATTAAAGGTAATTAAGAGTTAAGACAAACCTTATTACTGAATCCGGGCATTGCTTTAGACAACACATGAAACAGGAAAAGGAAGAGTCTATGCTGTGCTGAAGTTGGGGACTGTTTTCATAGTGCAGACAATTGCCGCTTACTTTTAATAATTTCAAATCGGTTTTGAATATTTCCGAACAAATAAATTGGAAATTTATAATTAATTTGATCCAAATTCATCATTTCATCCTACCATAAACGATTTTCCAAATTAACATGTTAAATTAATTGCCTAAATTACTTTAAACAAGCAAATTGATCCGCAGCTCAATTAGAGTGAACTAATGAGACGACCCCTAAGTGTAGACTCAAAACACGTTTTCCTTTCCCTTTGAAATCGTCACTCATTTTGGAAACGATTTAATAGACTTTGTTTACCATTAATTTGCTGTTAATTCGGGTAAATATCATTTGAAACTCTAATCTCATTTGAAATTAACTGATCTGAATGTCTTCAGAATCGATATAATGGACAAAATAAAGTTGGCCAGAGTTACAAAAGTGTTGGGAAGGACCGGATCGCAGGGACAGTGTACTCAAGTCAGAGTTGAGTTCTTGGATGAGTCCAACCGATCCATTATCCGCAACGTTAAGGGACCCGTTAGAGAGGGAGACATTCTTACTCTTCTCGAGTCTGAAAGAGAGGCCCGAAGACTGAGATAATGGCACCAAATGGATGATTATCAACACTTTTGTCGATTCTTTTATTTGATGTCTTTTTCTCATTAAATATAAATTAAATAAATGTTTGAATAAAAGGGACAAAACTCTTGACATTTGATTTGTTTTTCATTTGATTTTAACCTAATTTTGACTGAAATTTAATCCAATTTGCGTTTAAAACCGGATTAAGACAACAATTGTCTGTTTGTCTGTCATTACGTTATTTGTGAATAAAGTGAAGTAAACGACAGAAAAATAGTAAACAAATGAATGAGTTTTTGAACTCAATTTCAAACATTTAAATCACAATTAAGTGATTGAAAACTCATCTCTTTTACGGATCTCTTGTTTGATACACGTCTTCAGATGCCATTCTTCTTCGGACCGGCGCCTATTCGGCGAACGATTCCTTATCTGACTTCTGGTAAACTGATTTTCAGAGACAGAGTAAAGATAATGGAAGTCAATTACAACATGTATTGGAAGAACTGGAGGAAAGACGGATCAAATCGACCGCATTTATATGACAGTCATATAGGCCTCAGGTCTGAAGCTTCAACACTTTGTCTGTAATTTATGACTTATTATTGTCTTCATTCGCAGAGAGCTTTACTTCTGGAATGTACCACAAATCCAATACATGAATCCTAACCTTCAAATAGTCCGCAATTTAGAGATGTTTCCGAACCCATTCATCCGGTGCTGGTTAGAAGACGGCAAAGATGTACTCTTTGATTGTGATTCTAAGAGTAGACACGAAATTTTGAACCAATTGATCAAAATTTTGGGCAAATCTGAAGAGATTTTTGCGATGGAGAGGAGTATCACCGCTGAGGAGAATCCAGCGATTTTTGGATTCGAGAAGAAGCGGTGGTGTATGTGCTCAGTGCCGGGTCAGTGTCCCTGTCCTGGAGTGGTTCAATTGCCGAAATCAATGAGAGGAAAGTTCTACAAGTATTTGAAGGATGAGATGGAAAAAGAAGAAAAGGATATAATCGAAGGAAAGGCTGAACCAAACTATTATATGGAGAGAAAACTCCATTTAAGAGCGCAGAGGAAGTTCATGAAGAGATACCAAACACAAGAAAATTAGTTTTATTTATTAGTTTAGATTTTTCGATGAATTTATGACATCTCTATTGTTTAGGGATTACCTCTTATATGAGTTCTTATTTAAAAGTTATTAAAATTCAATAAAAGTTCAAAACTTTGAGAAAAATATGGCTTTTAATGAGTTTTTCAGAGAATTATAACAAAAATTATTTCAAATTATTTTGATTTCAGTAAAAAATGTCTTTAATTATGAGATAAGAAATTGTGGTGAAATTGGATCTAATAAAAGGATCTGTTCAGCTCTTCGTATTGTCCCGAAAGTCTCATGTCTATGCTCTCATCCATGTCATGATCGTGTCCGGGATCAGACTCTGTACCCGTGTCTGTTGTGTTCAGATAGTCTTTCAAAGTAAAGTGGGGAACAGACATATGGTCCCCATTCTTGAAGTCGACATTAATCAATTGAACGAAACTTTTTTTGTGGATCTCTTTCTCGAATTCAATCAATTTCCTTAAGAAGTGTCTGTTCGGGCGGACAATAGGTCTGCGACTCTTAACTTCACTGAAGGCTCTCTCTAAAGTCATTTTCTCACTTTTCATCAGAAAAGCTGTAATTCAAAGGATTAATGATTAGCACAGGTTTTAACGGTTTTGAAATACTTACCCATAACCAGAGTTGGAGATCGACTCACTCCTCCCATGCAATAGATGACTGTCTTTATGTTGTGCTTAGCATTATGTTTGAGTTTCCTCGAAAGGTCTTTAAAGTAGAGGTACAGGTCTTCAGAAAACGAGTCTTCCACCTATTAGTGGACTCAAATTTAGATGAAATTCGTTAAGAGATGCGAATACTGAGTACTGACCGGAACTCTGATACACTCGAAGTCCTTCACATTCGGCAATTCATACTTGGGCAATTCATAGGTTGCGTTAATAAGACATTTGATTTCATATTTATTGATATTCTCCAAATAGATGCCTCCCATTCCCGTCAGATACAAGTTATCAGTTATTTTACTGAATTCATTCATAGGTTTACTAAAGATTTCTATCCAGAGGCTGTCTTTGGTTCTGTATCTAAGCTTTTCTTTCTCAAGACTGTCTTTATTGGGGAAGTGATCCAAAGCGTATTTGCAGACAGTTTTTCCAGTACTAGTTTTCGCCTGAGTTTGAGCCGTTCTGAGACTACCAGTCAGTTCTTTTGAATCCTTTGGCTTCTTCTGACAGCACTGAAAACAATCGGGCAGACACTTACACGAACAGACCTGACCCATCGCTCAGAATATTTTGTACAAAATTGTAAAATTGCCTCAAATTATGTCTCAATTCGTAAAAATAACTGATTTTCTATATAATTGATATAAAATTGAATATCAATTGAATGAATGCACTCTTTATTTAACATCAAATTCAATGTTTTATTTAATGCAAAAATTAAAGCAAATCCTATTAATTGTATTAAAAGTTAGGATTCATTTTGAATCAAAAATTTTTTGATGAGGACTCGCCAGGGTCTGCAAAATTAAGAAAGGAATAAGATCAAACAATAGTTTCCACCACTTTGGAACCACTTAGTTGTGACTCACAACTTGTGACCAATAAAACAATATATTGATACTCTTTTCATGCTTCTTAAAGACTATATGGTGTTCCCACTCATCCATTGAAAACATTGCAAAATTAGACCAATATTTGAAGTTTTGACAGAAAGTGCGAACAATTATGAGAATATTTTTTGAGAAATGTTTGCGAGGGTTAACCCGATTGGCCTCTAAAGTGTTATTAATTATCTTTAGTGTCATTGAAGTTAAGTATCGATTGGAATGCGATTCACTAATAGGCTATTAATATGTGTTTTAGGCACTGGCTCTGAGAGCGAGTCCTAAAAAAGTAGTGTTTGAAACACAGCTGTGTTTTGTTAACAAATTTTTTTTTCTTTGGCCCAAACTTTACGGTATTTTCAGTGGTATTTCAGAATTACATTTATAAGTTATAAACTAATGTATTGCTCAAAGTATTGCTCAAATGGTAACTTAAATAAAAGCTAATCCAAAGTCAAGCTATCCTTAGGTCCGGACAACTGTGTCAACAATGACTACAACACAATATACCCCAATATAGACACCAATAGCTCTGTTCTGTTGAGTTCTTATGGAGAGGACATCACATCTGCAAACATGTCATTCAGTGAAGAAAACTTTGTATATCTTGTAAATACTGGATTCAAAACACAATACATTATTGAGTGACCCTCACACTACAGTAACTGTAGCCCTGATATAGTAGAGGCCACACCAGCAGGTCTGCACCGCTCAGCATATTCTGAATAATTCAGTAATTGAATAGTTGTTTAGCACTGATTGAAAACATTCAGTAAACAATTACAGCATTAAATGTCAAACAATTTAGATATAACTGCAATACCGCTACTCAGGCGGTCCCATAACTTGATGACTACCTGTGCACAAGTAATAGCTTTGCTCTTAAGAACACAAAAGTTATGAGAAAACAATTTTATTGGAAACATATCTAAACAACTCTTTGTATGAAATCTATTATAGAATCGGAATATCTTTTGGTTTTTAACTTTTGTGACGAAATAACAAAAAGTTTGGTCACTGAGAGGCCAACGCTTTCCCCAAATCCCAATTATGACAGGAGAGGGCTGACAGGGCTTTATCTCGATCATTAGACTTCGCTGATCTTCTATACTCTTCGAGCTTTGTATCAAACTCTTTGAATTCATTTTCGTCGAAATTCTTGCGGTCCTTCTCAGGAACGGCATAGGAATACGTCCAATACTTCGCTGTCTTGTCGTACAGATTGCGATCAGTCTGGTATTGGTGGGCAACAACTGCGTCCTGAGGATCGCCCGGCTCTGCACTTGAAAGGAATGACTGCAAAGAAGTGAGAACACTCTCAATAGTCATGGCGGCCGCCCACTGGTCTTTGAGAATATCCAGACATATAACTCCAGTCTGGGATGAGATGTTCGGGTGCCAGACCTTTGTTAGGAACCGACAGATCGGTGGCTCAAACGGGTATTTGTCCGGAATTTGAATGTCTATTTGGAAGACCCCGTACTCGAAGGGCGTGTCGGGTGCGCCACGGATTTGGCCGATCAGATGAGCGTTGGATTCGTCAATCAATTCAATGGAATAGTTGTTGTTAACCAAATTGTTGTCTCTCATCATATTCTGTATCTCTTTAATGATTCGCCTATTTTTGACCATTTCTTGTGTTTGTCTAAGAAGTTGTCTTCGCTTTTGTGGATAACTTTTATTTGAATTTCAATTTCCAACTGATTTTCAAATCAAGAAATGAATCGATTATTGTGTGGAGCGCTCAGACATAGTGAGTGTCTGTTCCACAATCGGACACAAATATGCGAATATCTCGAGCTATCACTCAGTAAACAATGGCTCAAATTCTTCAATAAAAAAAGTATTTTCGCAAATAAACTGCGAAAGTGTTTATGATTTATGTTTTCAATCACTTATTTATTTAAAGACTTCTTTTCAAATGTTTTCCAATAAATAAAAACTAAGCACTCATTCCATTGAAAGCTATTCCTCTTTAGTAATCTTCAAAACTATTCCTAACAAAAGACTGAACTAAAGTCAACACATTTTAATCGATTCCATAAAAAACAAACTCCTCTTAAGAAAATTATTCATTGGTTTCAGTAATTCATAACTTTTTCTTGAAAATAAACTCAAATTTTCTCTTAAGTCAATCAATTTGTAGACTATTATAACAAATGGCATATAATTTGTGAGCAAATGTTAGGCTTGACTTTCGCTCAGAATAACGAAATATTGTATTCATTTGTAATCATTTGGCAATAATTGTTAAATAAACGAAAACCTAATAATGAGCTGTCGGTCACCTAAATAAGTGTCGAATGATAGGTCTTTCCCATAGGAGTGATGCCACAGTTTTTTTTACACTGTTTGACTCCAACACCGAATTAAATCTTTGATATCTATTCTGAGTCACGTCTTTATAGACGATCGTATTCTGTGCGATAGAAATAACAAATAATATACGACATAAGGTCTAACAAAAGGGAAAGGTGTCACTTCACTTATCTAATGAAATATTATAACAAATTTTCATCGAAACTAACGACTGATAGCCGAAGAATACACTTCTGAGCCAAGAATAAGCCATTGGTTGAGTCAAAAGACTTTATGCAATAAATAAAAGACTTCTTCTCTAAACATATAAATCAATGTTTAAACAGAAAATCAGTTTTAAGAAAGTTTTTCAAAATTTATATTCACTTCTAAATAGTAGTTATTTCTGATCAAAGTTATGATTTATATATCTATATATAGTCTGAAAACTCTTATTTATACGAATATAATATAGAATCAGAAACTTTATGATTGAATGAACGCTAAACTTAGCAGAAAAATATTTTTTTCTCTGTCATCAAATGGATGGGTAACTATGGATACGTCAGGTTCTCCTCACCATTTCAGACAATTATTCTGAGCTTTATATATATGGTGAGCTCTCATATAAAAATATCAGTCGAAAAATTTCCTTAAATCCCTCCAAAATTCAAGTAAAAATCATTTATATAATTATCCTTAAATCGATGATTATGTTTGCCTCCCATTAATAACAAGATAACTATTTAATCATTTGTTTTGGCATCGTTTGGATCTTCAATTATTTTTCGTCCATAGATTTGATCATTATTTTGTCAATTCTCTTCTCCAATTATAAACGGGCGTTCACTTGATTACTTTTAAATATAAATAGAAGAATGACCCACTTAAAAGTCTTTGAGTAAAGGAATGGCAGTTTTAAAATTTAAATCAAACATAAGCTATCATTAGAAAAGGTGAAAATTGATCACTAAAAGTGATTATTACACTTTTCTGATACAAGAGTTATCGCTGACTAAAGTAAAGGTGAATCAGAATATGTTTATGAATTAAAAATACTTTTGTATTGAATTTCATGAGAAATACCTATCACTTGAATAAAGCGATTTTCAAATAAAGGTAGTTTAGATATCACATGTTTTAACAGTCATACAGTCATGGAATTCAATATTTGTTGCAAGATTCAAGTCTCACCATAAAAATAACGCTGATTTTCAATTAAAACTATCAAATACTCCACAAAAATATGCAAAAATAATATGAATTCAAAGCAATTCTTAAATAAAATTTTACGAAAAAAATAATAATTTATTTAAAACTTTTGAATGACTTTCTCTTCAAACAACTAATGCTTTTTTTGGCGTTAATTACAAATTCATTTAAATGTTTATTATTTCAATGAAATGACTGATCACTAAAATTATTTAACTATTTATTGAGTACTAAAAACTCTTAGCAAATGACTGATTAATAATCAATAATTAATAAAAATCTATTTACAGCACTAATTCGCTATCGTTTATAAAATTTAGTCTAAAAATCATATTTCATATAAAATTCTTATACTTTTTTTCATAAATTTTTTGCTTTAAAGTCAACAAAAAAGTCGATTAATTATTTGCTAATCATTTGTTAGAAAACAAGTGAAACATAAGACTTATTGAACGTAACCGCTGGACGCGAAGTGTTGGTAGTGCTGGGCCTCCACTATCACTGATGTATAGCCTGTGCCGACCAGCGATCCGTTCCTATCCTCTGGACTGAGTGTTAGGCTATTTGACGATAGATTTGTTTGGTTTGCGAGGAATGATGGGTTCGGTGGCTCTCCTGTTACAGACACTGACTGTAGGCCGTTGTCAGAGAAGTATTTTAGATGACTAGCAGTTCCTGGATATGAGCCCTCAGACAAGTATCTAATAACAGTTGATTTGCTGTTTAAGTCACCATTGATTGCACTCAAGTCTGATGGCGATGAAGAACACGAGGAATGAGATGATATGTCGCTGCCATTAGTCAGAGGTTTGTTGAATTGCATGTAAGTCTCGTTTGCATTAGAGCTCAGAATATCTGTTGATTGGCCGCTATTGTTGTTCTCAGACTCTGAGTACACATTTCTGAGCAACACTTCTGCGAATATATTCCTCCCGTTTCTCATCGATGGCAACAATGGGTTAATTCGTTGTATTTCTTCGTCTGAACCACTATTCCGTTGTGAGGTCAAGAAGTTTGAGTTATTCTCAGCGTAAGTGTTGCCAACACTGTCCTCATTGGTAACGATTTGTCCGTTTTCTGAAGACGCGTTTGACTCATGAAAAGTGGTGTCTAATTGGCAGTACGGCTGATGGTATGTCATGTCATGCGTTATTAAAGTCGGTGCTGTTCTGTATCTATGGTTCTCTTCTTGCGATTCACTGAAATACGAATTGTATAGACTATTGTCGTAATTGAATGCATAGCTTATCGATCGATTGCTCAGCCATTGAGCTCCTCTGCTCTCATCGTATGCACCGAAACTCATACATTGAGTACTACCAGTACTGGCAATACTGGGCGACAGTTCACTAAAGTTCGGTACAATTGCTTCGATTGCACTGATTTGGCCGTCGGTCGACGCAAAGCCATCATTTGAAGTGTTGGTCACCACTGCGGAATAGGGGGACCGCCTATTGTTCCGGCTTCGAGTGGGCTTTGATTTGGCTGTTCGTCAAAAAAACAATCAATAAATGAATTATTTATGAAACGAAAGCTCCGCTAATGAATCAAATATAGGTCTTATTGGGAACAGTAGTGCGAAAGAGTACTCACTTGTCCTACAGGTTGTCGACGCAGTCGAATGATTGCTATTATTATCACTAATTTTATTATTACTATTATTAGTGTTATTATTATTATTACTATTATTATTACAATTGGAAGCACTGGTGTTATCGCCAGCGCTGACACTTAAAGTCAAATCAGTGCTACCGTTTTGCTCAGCACTGGTCACAGAACTGGAGGAACTATATGTTAATGACTGGCGATTATAATTGTTCTCAATTTGATCCAATTGTAGCTGAAATTCCTTGACTTCTGGTTCGCTGCAAATATGAGAACATATTTTTGGTTAAAAACAGTTTTTCTCAATAATCTTGTGTTCAATAAAAAGTGTCTTTAAATCTATTCTTCTATTCTTTTCTGAAGTAAAGTTAATAAACAAATATTGAGTTTTCCAAAGGAAAACCAAACCAGTCTTACCTCAAGACATAGTTCACGCTAACGATACAGTGAGGTCTGGAAGACCTGCTGTTGTGAACAATTGTGGCGTACGATTGCATCCAAACCCAGCCATAAGGTTTGGATAGGAAACGATAATATTTTGTAGTCACCTGTCCTTTGGTTAATACTGCAGACACGGATAGACATGATTTGTTAGTATCTTTCAAATGAGTTCAAACATCACAACAGAATCTGTTATACATTTCATAAGAAATACTTTCAATTGAAAAATGTATACATTTCTCAGACCATAAAGAATTTTATAGGAAAGGCACTAAACTGCCCAAAAAATTGTAGGCTTTCCCATAACATAATGGGTAATGAATTCTGGACTCATTTCCGAGAAGGACTTATAGCTTATGAGAATCAAAAGCACAGAATAATAATAATAATATTGTATTCACTTACAGGTCTGGTGAGAGAATCTCATGCTTTGAATATCACTGCCGTGAATGTAATGGTAGAGAGTCTTCTCAATCAGGTCTTGTGGTTCATAACCAGTCAGTTGAGAGACTCTTCAGTTCAATAATTAGATCAGAGTTATGAGCAAAAGTCAGACACAATTAGAGAGGAAAGGTATGCATACCTGGCGTCCAAAAATATAAGTTTGAGATCAAGACTGGCCCTAAACATAAACATATTGCTATACATTTTAATTTCAGTGATTGCACTGGGAGGTAATGAGTGACCCACAGCTACCAGACCCAAGTTCTGGTAACACACGTCATAAGGCGACTGATCCATACTATAGTGTTTTACTTTCAGATAACCGCTGCAGTGGATCACCTGAAACACAGACATTTGAATAACACATTAAAGGATTTCCATTAAATTAATTTCAAGAATGGATTAAAATCTCTTAATTCCTATCCTTCAAGAGATCAGAATATATATTAGGAGTTCCTATTCTGTCTGTTCATCTCTAATAATCTGATTCTTCAAACTTTCATTTCAAGAGAATTAACAAAAATGAGAGAAATGTAATCAAAAATATTAAGCAATTAATGAATTAGAGAATAGTTTTTGGTAAGTGTTTGGAGTGTCTGAATGTAAGCCCCCTTTGGATACCTTATATCCGCCCGATGTTAAGCCGGCGTTTCTTTTTGCTAAAACACATTTCATTCGCAGGAAAAATGATTTCTCAATTTCAAAGTCTGTTTGAGTTATGTTTGATGAGTGTGTCTGAGGTGTGAACGGCGGGTATAGATTGAGCACATTCGTCATCTCGTCGTGATCCGCCGGATGGATGTACTCGAAGATACTGTTTCCCGTTAGCTCTACCTATGCGTTCAGATTAGTGTTAAGCTCAGTTAGACTTTAATACATTAAACCATTTAAACACTACTTGTGATAGTCCTAAATGTACTGATGCCGTCTCACTTATGTACATTATTTTGCCATCCGGTGCCACCACGAAAACAAAGCCGTCCAATGTCTGTAATGTATATACAAATTTGGTCATTTGGGGAGAGAGAGAGAGAGAGAGAGAGAGAGAGAGAGAGAGAGAGAGAGAGAGAGAGAGAGAGAGAGAGAGAGAACTTTTAAATTACAATAAAATCTAATAAAAGATTTGTATTTCTAATGCAATGATTCGGTAGAAAATTATCAAAAATCTTTGATTAAAACGAAATATGAGTCATATTTAGGGATATTTTTGTGTAAATAACCGATAAATTTATGATAAGTTAAGGAAATTTGTTTTACACTGCGTTTCGGTTCATTAATAATTTATATCAACTCAATATTTAAGTATTCATTTACACGAATTTCTCTAAAGATTTTTCAGTGTTTTGTCACTTGAAGTTTGACAGATGACTGATTGATGCGGAGGTCATGACATACCTGAAGTAGATGCGATCCCAGCTCTTTAATGGCTGATTCATGTGGGTTCGGCGAAGCTGGTAGTGTACCCCAACCATCGCCCAGACCTGTAACATAATATTTACAAGAAAATAAGTGATCAGTTATTATAGATTGAGTGTAAAGAAAAGCCAATTAAGTCATTCGAGACTATGATTCCCACAATTAGTTTGGCTATTAGTACAGGAATAATGTGAACAGTAAATGATCGGTGAAAAAGTTAGTGAATCCAAGCGAACATCAAAAATAAAATTCAAGTGCTTTTCATTGAATTATAGCAATCAATGGATATACAGATGTATTAATGAAATGGAAATTAAATGAATATAAAGTGGAAATAATCGGACAAAAATGTTGTCACAAAAAAAAACTCCAAACTATAGCTACAAAACGGTTCTAATCATAAAAGAGTGCATTAGTTTTGAATACATAAGTATCGCAAACAAAATACTTGTGAATACATAATAAATCAAAAACTTATCCCAAGTTTATATAAACTCATGTAATTTAAATCAGTTTTAATGCAATCAAATTAGGAGAAAGTTATTTAAAACAAAAGGCGTTTTTGGAGAGAAAACTACTCTTTTTCTATTTGTATTCTTTGTTCAAACAAACAAATCGGTTGAATAATGCAATCCATGAGTCGATTAAACCACTGAATCCTCTGCCCTTCTCTGGGTGTCCACTAAACTAGTGATGAGTTTTCGTGTCTGACACTTATCCTGACAAATAATGTTTGTTTTACAGGAAACTACTCGTTTGGTGCACAGCCGGAGCCCTAAATTGCTTCACTGCAACAGTAGTTCCACTCTTATTGCCTGAGATTAACAGTATTTTAGGCCAATGGTTAGGAAAGGCTGAAAACCGCGATAAAAATTGTTATGTGTTGGCAAACAATCCTTTCCTATCCTTTCGATAAAATTAAATTTTTAGTGAAAAATCTTTTATGAGAGCATTAAATGTGTGAAAAGTTTGAAGAGTTATATCTATTTGAACATAACTTTGAATTACTCTCGAAGAAAGTCTTTTCAATATTTCAAATGCAAACATAAAATGCAATAAAAAGACATTTCTATGGATTCTTACCATTAAATGAATCAGTAGTTCAACAGAAATGTCAAAAATGTTACTCAAATGAAATCAATTCATAAAAATTATTGTAATGAATACGAATTGTGCTTAAACACAAAGTTTACCTTTCACTTTGCCTCCCTTTCACTGCCCTCCCTCTCCCTCTCCTAGTGCTCATCAAAAGGCTATGTAATAGCAGTTGAGTTAATGTTGTATTTATTTAAAAGTGTTTTGTATAGAAATTGCATAATTGAGCCGACATTATATAAGCCCTCCCCAGAGGTTACTTTTTATGTATAGAAAAACAGGGCTTTTCATCGGTCGGACACAATAGAGATCAAACAGATTGTGAACTCAAACACATCCCAACATATCCCGCATTTCCCCTTAAAAACTGGGAATTTTAAGCAGTGCTCAGCTTCTGAAGAGCTCCTGAATACGGGTTTACCTCAAAAGTATTACACAATAGAATTGATGCCTAGCTCAAAAATATTGCACATTTATCATCTTGATAACTCCAGAAACTGAATATTGCGGCGAAATTTGTTTCAAAATCATTTTAATTGATCTCTAATTAAAGCTTTAAAATCGGAATAACTTTTCGCAAACGGAATACAAAAAGCTTTTGTGAACCAATTTTTGCATTCAATTCAATAGACTTTCACTTCTTTTTTAAAACAAATTTTTGTGAGAAATACACGGAAAAAAGGAAAGCCTTTTGTGTTCATTGAATCAACTGTTTGTCTAATTGATACTGAAAGCTATGTTCAAAAAGGGTCGGCGCTGAAGCCATACGTTATATAACAGGCGCTTATAATTATGCGTATAAATAATGATCAGTTTTGTCCGACGAGTGCTCTTCAAGAGTATAGACTGAGTGCAGACTCTATACTATTGAGGAGTAGGGATGAGAATAAAATCTATATTCTAGTTTAGTGTAGTTCTTAACTCATATCAAATTGTATTTGGAAAGGAAAGCCTCAGTTATTACAGATGACATCGAGAGTTATTGTTTCCCGCAATACTTCATTCACAATACAACATAAGCTGCGAGTCTGAGAGCACAGGGCTTTGGGCCATAAGTACCATATCATTGGGAGCTCACATTCAATTGGAGTCAGAAATCTCTCCGATAAATGAATTGAAATAATTTTGAGTTCAAAGTCATCATTGATTTCGATTTGAATCCAAAAAACTGATTAAAAACTGAGAGAAAAACCCAAATATTTCTGATTATAATCGCTTGAAATGAATATTAAATTTCACTCAATTTTATCGAAATATTTGACTCAAATTCAACGGAAGTTATCTACAAATAAAGGTCAGACATAAATATTTCGCACATCTCTTGAGATAATCGAGTAGACACCTGTGAAAGGAGATATACTAAGACATAATAAAAGGGATGTTCTGTGATTACCTAACAAAGTATTTGGTCCTTCAGACCTTGAATTTGACTTATTGTGTGAATTAGCTATTATTCAGTTATATCCTAACACTTTTTTTGTGGCCACCCCTTGAGCTCACCTAAAAAACCTGATATCAATAAACATAGAGTTGAGAACAGTGTCTGAGAAGAGGGTTTGTATTACATCCACAAAACATATCGTAAATTAAAAGTTATATCAATTTAAAAATCAAGAAAATGTTGACTCGATATTCAATGAAGACTAAGCCCTTGTGCTGTGCAATGTTGTGCTGTGCTGTGAGTGTAAACGTTTGCTTTTCTTTCTCTTGTTTTTTAAAAGTATTGGCTTTTCTTCGGACTTCAAACCAAAAGAGTCTATAAAATAGACGAACGAATGACTTCTTATTGGTTTTAAGGCGTTTCGAGTCATTGAGAGCCATATTTCCGGTTTTTGATTACAAAACATTTAATTTTTACAATAAATACTTATTTCCAGAATTTTTATGTACTTTTCTTTCTCTAAAGGCTTTTCACGTTTTGATTCATTGCTATAAAAGTTTGTTAATTACATAATAAAACTTAAGAATAACTGTGAATCAAATGAATGCATAAATCATGTGTTCATTTCATTGCATTTGTTGTTATTCTTAATACTCTCTGACTTTTTCATCCAAGAATCAAATTCTCGTATAGAAATTCAATCCGAAAACACCTTTCAATTCATTCATGAGTTTTAATTGAAGGAAATATTAGGAAAACTAGAGATAGAATTGTAGACAAAAATACATTAAACGACTGGAAGTTGTTTTGACATTTAGATAATTCAGAGCCTATTCTGAGCACAAAATTTAATTAATGACAAAATTTTATATAATATTATATATAGTGTTAAAAATTATTCCCAAAAATAACAAAAAGAAGAGAAACTAGTTAATAAAACTAATGGTGATGGCCAGGCATCACTTTAAACCTGGCAATCCTCCAATTAATCTGACAGAATTTCAAAGATGATTACAAAATTTCAAGATTTTCACCATGCAAAATAGGAATTGCTACTTGAGTTGTTGGAATTTCTTTGTTAGTTTGCAATATCTAGCGAAATGATTAACAGTATGAGTAATATTGGCCATCCCTGGTGTGTGAGAGTAATTTTGAAGCGCATGCAAATTCTAGAGCCAAAACTCTAGTCTAACGAAAACATTGGTACAGAAGAGGCATAAATTCATTGCCTTTAACCCCATAATGAATGAGCGAAAGGCAAGTAAAGGCAGCTTTCAATTAGGCGTGAAAACGAATTGGTCTCCACTCCCGATATACTCTTCCAGTGGCAGAAATAGTCCGTTACTCAGCCATTTAAGCACTGGTGTATAGTCCACTTAGCATCAGGTGAACAAAAATACTAACAATTATTGCCTGTGCTTTGGTTTTTGCATCTGTCAAACAAAGTCAGCCGTAATTCCTAACGCCTTGTAATTCATAGACAAATAGTGGCATAACTTTCCCCTTAAAAGGCGCACAGATTTATGTTTAGCTTTTATGTGAATCAGCGGTTAGTCTCACAATTATTCATAAATTTTAAAATTTGGTTTCCATTTGTTTTACTCAGAATAATGTGATTACAATAAATTAGTATAACTTTTGTTCAGTTCTAAGGAATCGGAAAAGGCTTTGGTTTTGACCGAAATTCTGGAAAAACTCTGAAATTCATTGTATGATAGAAAAGTGTGTAAAACAAGTGATTGAATAAAAAGAGAAAATCTTTTCATTGATTCCATTCATAACTAGAATCTGAATCAGAGATAAGACACGTTCCCAAACATAGAGCCATACCGTAGTGACTGACATAACACAACATAAATGAGAATTTAAAAAAAACAAGTGGAGAATCAGTAGAAATGCTCAGTTTCTGGCTGTCCTCAGATAAAGACCTGATTAATATCGATTCGGATTAAATATAATAGAGGAGGAGATCACGAAAAAAAAGTGTATGCTTTCGACCAAAAAACAAATATAAGCGAAAAAACAAATAGTTTTTATGTAAAAACAAATTCCTTAAGAGTTATGTTTAGGAGTCTTAAAGACAGTTATCAATAGAATGCGTAAAATAAATGTTTAGGAAACGAGTGAACGATTGCACAGACATTTCATATGAGGTAACTGTAATGTTGTAATTTAATAGGAGCGAAGACATACCATCTGGGAATACAGCTCTCATTTTCAGATAAGATGTCGTCAGGCGAATGATCGACGCTTTGTCCAATTGACTGGTGATGGCGGCGGGAAGTGGTAGCAGTTTGGCCAGTTCCAAGAATTCAGCATTCTCCTTTTCCCTTCGACTTCGGGCAGCATTTTTCGACTTTTCTTTCATTATTAGTCATTCATTACATACACTCTATTAGTCTAAGACTTGTTCTGAGTCTAATTGACTGATGAGTGTAACAACACTTCCACCACTCAAAGTGACGCACGTTTCTGATCCGTTAGGCTATCGGTGAGGCTGAGGCTGAGGCCCAGGCCTGGGATGCGATTCACTCACTGTGTGTTAGTAGCGATGCCTACGAGAAATGCCTTTATTAACCAATTGGCTGATTATTATGATTAGAATGATTAGAGGATAACAATAATGTTTTTTGTTCACAATTTCAATGTCTGTCACAATCAGTGAGGCTTTAAAATAATTGAAGGTATGGGCACTCATTCCGGACTCTATGGTACGCGTGTCCTAAACATATTGTATTCATATAAAGGCCATACGAACGCATAATAGACACCCTGTTGTGCTTCTCTTGTGCTGTAGACGAGCCATTCATCGGCCCCCTCCACACCCGACTCATCCAATGCTAGTCAGTGTGGCTTTAGAGCATGTTTTGTAAGGCAGGGCTTCCACTATTCCGTCTATTCTGAGCGCTGTTTGCATCACTCTTACGACGCGAACATCACTACTCATTGTAGTCGTCCTCTCAATGAAGAAGTGTTTCAAAACCAATCTCTCAATCGATTCAGTCCTCACTTAATGTGTTTAACTCTATCTTCAAATTCATTAATTAAATAATTAATTAAATTCATTGAAATCATTGAAAATCAAAACACTTTTTTTGAATTTATGCTAATTTTAAGTCTAATTAAAACATTCATTACTTCAAGAGATTTACATTAAATTCGTTTTATTTATTAAAATAATTATTATTTCAATAATTAATTCATTGATTCAAATGATTAAGTTTCAAGAATTTGAACTTCTTCTAAAAGGGAAAGACTCATTTTAAACTTGTAAAGGAATAAAGCAAAATGTATCATGCTAATTTATGTAATAAACCAAATTATGAATAGCCTAATATGTCTGCTCATCCCTGCCTTCTGTTCTGTACCGATAAGTGTTTAAATTACCTCTTATTCCAAGAACTTTCAATTTATGGGAAGACATTAGAAAAGCAAATAATCATTAATTCTAAACATTAATCCAATTCTTATGAAATACACAAAAGTTGTGAAATAAAATAATTTTTGCAAACATTTAGTCTGAAATATAATTAATCCGTTTTTGCGGATAAAAGTGAGTCTTAATTATCAAAAACAATTGAATTCTTGAATAAAAATCAATGTTTAGGAAATAGAAGTAAAGCCTAACGATAATTAATTGGAGCTCTAATCAGCCCATACCTGAAAGCACAAGTATTTCCGATTTTATTTGTCCAGTCATTGATCAATATTTGAAGTGTTTATGAATTAGGAAATTATGATAAACAGAGTCACCACTAATGGTATATATACCACCTCTGGAGCAGAGAAAGTGACACAAATCAGTCAACAGTAGTATCGATCATATCGTCAAAAATGGTTTGTCTTTTAGTGGAAAAGTTTATGTTTACCTCATATTCTGTTCTATCGATTATGTCTTTCAGGTGTTATTCAATTTGTTGGTCATCTCATTGTTCTGTGCCATCAGTGCTACCGAACCACAGATTGAGAGACAGAATTCAGTCGATAACTACGACTCTCTAAACCGATACAAACCTACAGACAGTTCCAGTTACAGCACTTCTGGTGGTTATTATCCGCGAAATGTTTACGAACAGCTAAACCACAACAGATATAACTCAGATCTGAGCGGAAGGGAGTTTAGACCTCCCAATGTGTTCGCTGCCGGACTCATATCGACGCCAACGCCTTATGTTAGCCCTTTGATGGCTCAGCCCCGACAATACCAGGTTTCACTCAATGGGCCCTCTGGTCTCATGCCATATGGGGTCACTCCTTCGCCACTAATGCAGAGCTCAGGTAATCATTATTTAATTTATCGAAAGATTTTTCAATAATTGTCTTCTATTCAAAGGCTATTCAATGGGAGGAAGTGTTGGTAATCAATATTCAGGTGAAGTTAAGTTCATTAATAGATTTCAAAATATATTAAATGAATTATATTTTCACAAAATCATAGATTTTTCCGAATATTAAAACTAATTTTAATAGTTTATATCTTTAGGACTGAATGGTGGTGCCTTTGGTTATGGTGGAGTCCCCACACGAGTAGCAATTGGGGGTACTGCCGGCTCTATTGGACAGGGGTATGGTTATGGCGGCCTCTTGTCAATGGACCCATACTCTGGTATCGGTAATCGTCACTCATTTCCAATGAATCCATACTCTCTGTACGGCGGACAGGGATTGTACTCTACTTCGCCTTATTTTCCACAATCGCCTAATTATCAATCTATGAGTTATGGCAATCCAATGGCTGGTTATCTGAATAGAGGCCAATCTTTTGGCTTTGGTGGTCCTCAATATGGGGCTCAATCTTATCAGTCTCTACCCTTTTATGGAGTGAATTCAAATTCTTATTCCTCACAATTTGGCTCACAGTTAGGCTCACAATTGGGACAGAATAGAGATTATAGTAATTACAATAACTATAATAATGATAATTATAACAGTAATTCAGGACTGGGTTCAACCCAGAATGGGCTCAACGAGGCCAGAGAGGAAAGCAAATACTCCTCCTCTGCCTCCACACAAACTGAGACCCTTTCAGGAGGCGCCCAATCCTCTGATGAGATCCCAGTGTTTCACTCGACCAGAATGATCAGGAGGAATGACATTAAGAAGAACTCAAGGAGTGATCCTCGCGCTGAGTGATGTGATGTCATCTATGGACGAAAATTGAGACCAATTCTTGATTTCTGTAAAACTTTTTTATATAATTTGTTATAAACTTTTATTTGAATAAAGTTTTGTAAACAGAATTCAATTATAATTTTATTAAATGTTTTTTATTTAAAAATTTTCATTAAATAATAATTTAAGTCTTTTCGTGGCTTTCGTTTAACTGTTCTTAAGAGTCTCCTCTTCTCAAGCCGTGGATCAGTTTCAGATAATTTTGGACAATCAGAACAGTCTCTCATTTTAATCATTGATTCCATATAAGAATCCATTCTTAGAGATCTTGAAATATTTGACGGATGTGTTGACAATGAGTTGGTCACTGATTCGTCTTCGAGTGAAGACATTTTTAACCAGAAAGCACTGCCTTCTCGAACATCAAAGCAGGCTTTGGCCACCAGTTCCAGACCCACATAATCTGCTTCCAATTCAATAGATTTACGTTTTTGAGAAACAAAGAGACCATTGAGTCCAAAACCTGACCCAAGAGTACAAACAAATGCTTTGATTGGATGAAAACGAGTCCAGAATAAGAGTAGAGCCAATGAATTGATAAAATTTATACAAACTTCTCGACTCATCTTTTAAAGTGGTATTAAAGTTAAGAATTGAATTAATAAGTGATTAACAATTGATTACCACTTCTTTTCCGTGATTAAGAAGTGTGTGCGACAACTCGTGAGCTAAAATGGCTGCCAACTGGTCGTCATTATCACAGACATTAATGATTCCACTGTAGACGAAGATGTGTCCCGTCGGCAGAACAAATGCATTCGCTATATCTGGAGCTCTTATCACATGAACGGACCAATTCTTTTGTGACAATTCATCAAATTCTTTGTTTGATTCCAAGAGTTTTCTGATTATCTTTTGAACTCTTTGAGTGTATTTATTGGTTTCCGGTAGAATTCGTTTCTTATTATCTCTGAATATCATTTTGGACATCATCTCACTGAGTGGTTCCACATCTATTTGCTTGAAAATCACGAAACGTCGACGTTTTGTGAGAGGAGTCTCTTCACTGAATTTATTGATAATTGAATTAAGAAATACACCGATGATTGCGATAACAGAAAATACTTTTAGCCTATTCTTAGAAATCCTATCAATTATTGTCTTTCTGTCCATATATTTAAGTTTAGGCCATCTTTGCTGAAGGTATCGGCCGAAGATAATAGAGACAAATGGTGTAAATTGACTCAAAATTATCAGAGCTGTTGAATAGGAATATCTCCTTTTAAGAACAGTTTGATTGCCATCAATTTGTCTCGAAATCAATTGACAGTTATTTTTGATAAAATATAATCTCTTTTTGTTTACAATAATTTGTGATTCGATCACAGAATTGGTTCCTTTGAGAAAGAAATTCATACTTCAGAAGTGATTTCGATATCAATTAATCATTGAATTTGAAAACCGAATTAAATATTGAATTCTCGAACAGAATTTGATTTTTTTTATTTTCAAAAAACTTTTAAAAAATTGTTTTTAATTTTTTCTAAAAATTATTTTTCAATTATTTTTCAAATGTTTTTATTGTTTGAAAACAAATCAGAAATAATCGGAACAC
>JAQIXD010000217.1:0-34087 GCA_034699985.1 Minunthozetes semirufus
TCTCTCTCTCTCTCTCTCTCTCTCTCTCTCTCTCTCTCTCTCTCTCTCTCTCTCTCTCTCTCTCTCTGAGAGGACATTTAGTTTATTCGCTAAAAACAACGACTCGACTCCTATTTGTATTCCAGTCACTAATGTTTGACTCTTTCTAAATGACAGATATTCGACTACACAGAGCTGTCTCAGGCACAGGCTATACTGCCAGTGAGCTCACCCATCGAACAGACAGGATCGGGCTCTAACTCTGGCACCGCGTCAAACACATCGGGCACCACTCCGGCTGTCATAACTAAGGGTTCTGGAGGCAGGAGGTCTTGGCATGAATATGGACGCAACTCTGAGATCGATAAAATACAAATACCAAAAATGTATGGCATTTCTGACCAAAAATCAATTTTCAAATCTATTTATAACTTTTAGTTTGATTTCAGAGTTTATTACACTTTTTTGAGACTCAGTTTAACTAATTTATACTAAAAGCTAAACTCAAAGACATTTAAACATTCAACTGAAGTGACCTTTAAATCCTTGAAATTATTCAAACTTTAATATCGGGCGGAGCTCTTATTCGCCGCTTTTATTGCACTTTTAGTCTTTGATTTTGAATTCAAACTGAATGTGACATAATTTATCAGTTTTTTGCCAAAAGCAATGCCAACCATAAGTCATTGCAATCTTTTGGACACGACTTAAGTTTCTTTCGCATAATTCATAATAAGAATTCAGATTCAAATCTAAGAAAAAGTTTGACTCAATTATTATCTTAATTACGATTTCATATATTCGATGAACAAATAGCTCTGAAATTGGATTTAATGGAAGAAATTATTAAAACAATTTTACAAATGATTCAAATGATTGCATTTAATTCAAATCAGATTCAGATTTATATTTATATTTAAACTCAATATTCAATAAATGAGTGAATTATTTAAAATAAATTGAAATAATGTTTAAAATTGATTCGACAGTCATTCGGATGTCGGCTTCAAATATTATTTGGAATCTCCGATATCTACGAGCCAAAGACGTGAAGACGACAGGGTCACTTACATAAATAAGGGACAATTCTATGGTATCTCTTTGGAGTACATCCCAGACGATAAACCGCTCAAAAGTGCAACCGTTAAGGTATTGCCTCTCAATTGGTCTCTAATTTGAATAAATTGATTGAATTTATATTTATTTGAATATTTTAGTCACTAATTATGCTGGTATTCCGGGAGGAAAAGTTGCACGAGGAAGAGATAAAGGCCTGGCAGTTCTGGCACAGCAGACAACACAGTGTAAAACAACGTATTTTGGACGCCGACACTAAAAATTCTGCCGGAATTGTGGGACCCATTGAAGAAATAACACACAATGCGATCGCCTTTTACTGGAATCCATTGGAAGGACCGGCAAAAGTAAATATTGCTGTCCAATGCCTCAGCACTGACTTCAGTAATCAAAAAGGAGTTAAAGTAAATATTCTTTTTATTGTAATGTCTTATGAATATCAATTAATTGTCTCTTCCAAAGGGTCTTCCTCTTCACCTTCAAATCGACACATTTGATGATTTTCGGGAGGGAAGTACACCTGTGCATCGAGGCTATTGTCAAATCAAAGTTTTCTGTGATAAGGTTTGCTCTCAATTGCTTTCATTGATTTATTCAATTGACTGATGTATTGGTCTCTTGTTTTGTCATATAAAGGGAGCTGAAAGGAAAACCAGAGACGAGGAAAGGAGGGCCGCCAAACGAAAACTCTCTGCCACTGGAAGTATGTATTGCTTTTCCTTTTCTTAAATATATTTCAAATATATTTCAATTTATTGAATAATTTTAAAGCAAAAGCCTTTCTATTGCTTTCCATTTGAATTATTATCAAAAATTCTATGAATTGAATTGAATTCAACTTTTGATAAAAACAAAGAATTATTTTTTTGTTGAAACTGACAAAATTTAATGGATGTGTTCAAATCGCATACTATACTGCATAATATTAAATATGACCTTGTTCAATCGACAAAACCTTTTTTATATTGAATATTGAACTCAGGAATGTAGTGCTTGTATTGCATTAGAAGTGAATATTATTATTATTATTATATTTTATTTGAAGTCTATATATAATATATAAATCTTTTGTTCTCGATATGGACTCAAATTGAACCACTAGATGTTCTTACGCTCTTAAGAAAGTAATTGATAATTTCAATAATTAAATATTTAGACGATTAGTTTAGTGAATTTGTTTATTAAATAAAAGTCACTTTATTTTTCTCTTCGAAATAATTTGATATTAAATGAAATAATAATTAATTTTTATTGGAAAAGATGGCCGAAAGAAGATGGAAGAGATGTATCACCAGACCTGTGAACGCTCAGAGTTTTACTCAATGAGTGATTTATTGAAACCACCCGTTCTTTTTACTCCGAGTGATGACATAGAAAAAGTAGTTTAGTACACAAATCCACTCACTATTGGCTTTCTTTTAATAGAATTGATTTGATTATTATATAGATAACAACGGCTGACATTAACTTTTATGGCGGACACAACTCTAATGACATGAGTTCTACCGAATACGACACAGATTCACAATTACCCCCAATTGCGACAACAATCACAGCAACAATACCACAACCGCCCGGGTATTACTCCTTTCTAATTATGGTTTCACTCAATTTTCTTTTGGGGAGTTTTAGAGGCTTTGACTTAAAATTATATATAATTTCTTATTTTATATTAAAATATAAATTCAAAACTTATTTCAGTTCTCAACTCTTGTTTATAGTGAAGTCTAAAAGTTGTGGCACAACCTTAAGAGCCTTTCTCTCAGTTGAAAGAAATTTCTGAATAAATATTTTATTGAAACGAATGATTATTATTAATCATTTCTTTACTTCTCTTTAAATAATATTTTGCTTTGAATTCAATTTAATCCAAAAATGTTTTGAATGTATAGTCGAACGATCGAAAGAGTGGCCGACCCATTGTCTGCATCCCTGGAAATGGCTATTTCTTGTCCTCCAAAGAAAATCAAATTAGAAAGATATCCGGATACCAATGAGAGAGGTATTGAATACAATCCGTGTATTATTTGAAGTCATGCTTTACTAATATTAGGATCCATTTCAACAGTTCTATTGTATGCCAAACAAGAGAACGAAGAAATCTTCCATCCGTTGCATTTAGTGCCACCAACTTTAGTCGGATTAGCTCTTGCTGTCAGTCCATTGCCTTATATTTAAATCGATTCAATTATTTAATCGATATTTTGTCCAACAGATCGAAAACAAGTACAAACTCGAGGCAAAGAATATTAGAAATATCTACAAACGGTGTAAAAAAGGGTCAGTTATATTCATTATCTATCATCAGATATTATAGACATCTGTATATAATCTATTATTATTAGAAACTTTTGAATTTTTTTATCTGATTTTTGCTTTCCTTTTGATTGGAATTCAGAGTAAATATAATTTGTTTTAATATAAAATCTTTTAATTAATTTCTGAAATAAATTTTATTTTTTGAAATTTATCTTAAATTTAAACTAATTTTATGTTTTTGTTGTAATTTGTGATTAGAATTACTGTTCAAATGGACGACGATATGGTTAAACACTACTCTCATGAAGACATTGTTCTGCTAGAAGTCCATCAAATAGATGAAGAAACTCATGACATAACTCTCGTAGAGTTTGATTTGAACTGAAAATATTCGAATTGAGTGAAAGGGTGTCAAAAGGGACACACATTTATCGGTTCGAATGAATTGCTGCCAAATTTCGTAAAATTTATTCTCAAATCTTATGAATCGAGAGAAGAATCAAATGGTCTCTACTTTTAAATACTTAAAGACTTATAACCGGTGTTTGCGGTAATCAGTGTTTCAAACGATTGAATAAAGTTTGTGCAAAACCAGGACTTGTCTCCAAAATTGCAAAATTAAGGATCAAATGGGAATCAAATAAGTATTTCATTGCAATAAATTCATTTGAAATCAAAATATACAAAACATTCATCAAAACTTTCAGATAAATAATCTTTTAATTTAATTATTGGTATTTATATCATAAATATATTTCTATCAGTCTTTCACATCCATTACATTCCAATTATTCGTGTTTTTGAAACATTTTTTTGCTTATCTCTTGATTTTACGAAACGATACTCAAATTAATGAAAAAGTTTTGCATTAATTGCAGCTATTATTCATTGACTTAAATAACAATTTAATCCAATTATTTAGACTTCAATTCATTCCATAATTGATTCCACAATTGATTGGAAACATTCGACCAAAAAATCATTTTTTAAGACTTAAATATAAAATTGATTCCAAATGATTGTCATTCTATGAAAACCATTACAAGAATCGATTTGATATTAATTTGGAATTGAATTCAGAATCAAAGATATCAATCACTGAAGTCTGGATTTAATACTTATTCAAAGAAAATTGTTTTTGAAAACAAAATATCGAAAACTTTTTCTTATTCGCCATAAATCGGGAGATTTGGTCATAAAAATAGATTCAAACGTTTATTTTCATCTCAAAAACATTTCATCGATATTTTCGTGTAAATTAAAGTTAAGCTCAATTTGATAGCTTCTCAAATGAGTTATCTTTTCTCTATAAATATATTATTTCTAAGATTTTACACCTTTTTTCCCCAATTAAGTCAATTATTTAATTCCGGACTCATTTTGACTTAAATAATTTCTTTTGATTTTTTGTCAAAAATTTATTTAATTTTATTTAATTTATTCATTAATTAAATTTTGGCTCAATTTTGTACATCGAATGCATTTTAATGCTTTTTCTCATTTTATTTGTAATTTAATTATCTTTAAGTCTATTCCAATGAAAATGATTTTCCAAAATAAGTGAAATTATTTTTAAAATTTTGTCAAAATTAGTAAACATTTGACTATTTGTCGAATTATTTGTCGAAATGTTATCAATTCATTGAAATTGTTATTTCGTTTGCAAACAAAATTTGATCTCTCGATGACTCAAAAGGGTTTACGGTTTAGACTTATATGGTTTGTGCCAAATGAAGACAATTCCCAATTATTTCTTACTTTAAACTCTGATTTTCATTCAAATGTGATAACCATTGATGAAAAGCATTCTTCAGAAACTCTTTCTTTTCCAATATTCCGGACAACAAGTGATTGATATCTAGTTTTGGGTTCATTTCTGTTGAATCGAAGCCATGATATGTAATAAAAGCCCATAATATAGAATAATCGTTGAGATTCTTCCCCTTAACCCAAATCACAAGAATATATCAAATTAAACAAAAGTTAATAGTTTTTTGAGCTTAAGTTTGTTCTCAATTCAAACAAAGAGTTATTATTAATTAGAAAAGTATTTCTAATATTCGTTTTGTAATGTAGTATATAATTGAAAGGACAGGCAAATTGTGTGCAATTAGGGCTAAATTCGGGGCTTATATTACAAATGCTATTAATTGAAATTATTTATAGTTTAAGCACTAATCAAATATCTGGTTATTGGGAAAAATGTGACAATTTTTTGACGATATTTTGTAAATCTTTTTAATTATTTACACAAACATTATATAAATAAAATATAAATATATATATATTTATAAAAATATATTTCGATATTTATTTTATTGTACCTATTGGTCAGGTATTCAGAATTTTTATAATTACTAAATCTATTGATTATTATTATATATTAATAACAATTTTTTTTATAAAACAATTTTTCTTAAAATGTATTTTCAGATTAAATACTGAAATATAATTATTGATGCAATAAATTCATACAAATTATTATCAATTATTATCTAATTTTATATTATTTATTAAAAATTATTTTTTATGTTTAAATAAATTTATTAAACATTTAATCAAATTTCAATGACTCAAATGACTTTAATTATTGGTACTGTCTTATACATGTATAGGACTTTGTTTGTCAAGAATCAACTGATATTCATCCGATTTTTCCATCACTGATGGATGGGCTAAAATTTTGGTAAATCCTATTAGACTTATGATATCATAGATAATTGAGAAGAATTGTATTACTGTTACTCAACAAAGGCGTGAATTTAATGAATAATAATTTTATTTGAAATCATTTCAATTGCAGTGAAGTAAAGCATATATTTGCGTTTATTTATTGATATTTTAATAGATTTAGTGGAAAATGAGTGCAAATGATATTAAAATAGAAGACAATCTATTCTTCGGAAGTATTGAAAATTCTAAACAAATTAAAGATTATAAGATTCAAAGAATTTTGTCGATTGGATGCAAACAAATCACCGAAAATACAGAAAGATTTCCGAATATATATTACAAAGACATCCCTTTAGAGGAGAATTTCACTGACATTATCTGCATTTTCGCTGAATCCTCGAGTTTTATATCTGAAGCACAAAAATATGGTTAAAATCTATTAATATTTTGTAAAAATATTGAAAAATTCATTAATTTCTAATTTTAGACGAAAATATTCTGATTACTTGCAAACCAGGAAAGCCTTTGTCTACAGTCGTATTCATTGCATTCTTGATAAACAAATACAGAATTTCATCAGAAAAGGCATTCAAAACATTTATTAAGGAGAGAGAGATCGCTATTAAGACAATCGAATATTATGGCCAACAGTTGAAGATTTGGCAAAATATTATTTTGGATTTTAATGTCAAGAATTACAACAATTTGAAGAAATTTTTATTCTTAAGGCTTAGACAGACATATCTCAGAACAATTGGTGACATTTATTCTGGTATTTACTCAGTTCACAACCATTTTCGTAAATCATTGATTAATTACAACAGAAATCTGAAAACTTTCGATTCTTTTGTGGAATCATTTGAAACTCAAGAATATTATTACTATTGCATCAAATGTTTTAAACCAATCTTCTGTGAGAACGATCTTTTGCAAAATAATCCACAAAAAGAGCCATTTGTTTGTCAGTATATGTATATTACGCCCAAAGCCTGGAATACAAACCAAATTATGAATAGAGCTATACATGAAATTAACTACATTTTCGGTCCAATCAATTGTATTAATTGTAATTATATTATCGGAGAATTTAATTGGTGTCCGACCCATGTCTGCAAATGTCCTCTTCATTGCAATTTAGATCAATTTCTCGTTTTCCGATTTTTAGCCGAAAGAGTGATTAAAAACGAAAATAATTAAAGAATTTTATATTTCAATAGATTTTAGAGAAAATCAATAATTAATAAAAACAAATATATATTTGAATCGAATTTTGGAATTTTTTAATCATTTTTTTCAAAGATTTTAATACAAATTATATGAAAATATTCGTCAAATAAGTTAATAATTAATTAGTTTTAAGTTAAGCTCAAAATAAAACAAAAACTCAATGAACGGAATAATTGAGAAAAACATAAAAATGTCTCTAAAATCAAACCTAATTCGAGTTTAAAGTAAAAATACCTGAAATTCGCCGAAAACTAATGAAAATTTCTCTAAAAGAGGAGTCAATCGGTTTATAAACTAATTATAAAATATATTTAATCTGTTTTTCTCTGAATATATTAATTGAAACAATGATTAAGTGATGAGAAGAGGATTCATATGAATATCAATAATAAGTTAAGTGCTATCAATAGCTGTCACACAAAGTGAACACTCAATCGATTGATCGAAAAAAACAAAAACAGTTTTCATTCGAATGTTTTCAGTCATAAGAACTGTTGAGTCCAATCATAAATTGGGGCAAAACTATGAGACCGTCCACTGCATTATTGTCGAGTCTTTGCCACCGGTGGACACCAGTCGCGAATCATCAGCCATAAAGCGGACGGAAGTTACGTGACTACTGTGTCCAGAATAGGAGTGGTGCAGACATTTGGGTTGAGAGGACGGATAGCTGTAAAGACTGACTCTTCCAAAATCATTTCCTGTGGCCAACAGTTTTTGAGAGTGCGATCGATCGCAAGTATTGACATCACTTCCATCGGCACCTTCCGGCCAAATGCCTAAAACGTGGAAACCAAGTGTCGAGTTATGTGTCGTCCACTCGAGATCGCGGGCTATCGACATGTTATTGAGCTGACGACAAATGGTTGCGTTCCAGAACAGGTGTTCGTAATCACCAGAAGTGCTCTGAATGTAAGTGCCGTCAACTGTGAAGTCAATGCTAGTAATGAAACTGGAGTGACCCGAACACCGACCGATTCGGTTATATTTGCGGTACTCTTCGCTCACTTGATAAACATAAATGTGATTATCTCTTGAGCCCAGAGCTAAGAACCGACCGTCGGGTGAGAACTTAACGCAATCTATTCTCTCATTTCCGTCCGAATGCATTGAAATTAACTGTCGAGTCGTGGCGTCGATTACTATCCATCGACTGCTTAATGTCGTAAAGATTAGAACCGATCCGTCGGGAGAAAAAGTGGCCGATTGTACGGATTCGCCCAAATCTTTGCTCCAAACCACTGAATGCGATAAAGTGTCCCATAAATGGACAGTTCTGTCATAACCTGCAGTTATAAATTGGTTTTGGGTCGGATGAATGGCAAGAGCCCAGAGCTCATCGGTGTGTCCCTAAATCAATCATTTAATTTCAAAAAATGATACAAAAAAAGAATTAATATTTAATACCTGAACCACTAATGAAAAATTAAGATCGAGAGTCCCCTGAAGTATGCAATTCTTAGTTGTGCCCACAATAAGCATCGACCCCTTCCCGGTGGTGAGCGTTCGAACCCCTCCGAATTGGTCGGGTAACTGTTAATTCACAACAAAATTAAATATTTTTAATGTTTTGTTGAAATTTAAGGCAAACCTTAGCCTCTCTTCCGGTTCTGTTAAGACTGTGATCCCATTCCACAATACGTTTGTCTTTCCCGCCGCCGGTCATAACAGTGCCGTCTTTTAGGACACAAATAGTAAAAACTCCCCCTTCGTGTGCGTTATATACGGTTCTAGTGGGACGGTATGTGGTTCTCTGCCAAACCATTATATTTCCATTTGAGTCTCCGGTCAATAGTTCTCCCAAATCGTTATAAGCCATACAAAGCATATATTTAGGCTTTTCTTGTTTCTGATGAAATACAACACAAAATACACAAAAACTTATTTATTTTCTCATAAGAAACCCATTTTGAAAAAACTCTAAAATAAGTCAACCATTGAATCAAATTTAAAAATTTAAAAATAGAAACCAGTTTTAGCCCAAACTTGTGTTTAGACTTGTGTTAGACACGACCCGACGGAATATGAAGAAAAAAAACATTCAGACAATAATTTGAGGCAATAATTGACGCTCAGATTGAAGGCATCTTTTTATTAAAAGAGTAACTCTTAACGCATTAGTCAAACAGATTTCGGAAATTAATCATTAATTAATGGCTCAACGTTTAAGTCTTTGAGTCAATTAACAGTTTGATCAGTCATTAGTACTCACATTAAAAGACATTAATTATAATAATAAATAATAATAAATGATCTATGAATTCAAGTTTTCAATACATTAGAGTTGAATCTCAAATATATTAGATAAGAAAAAAAGTTCTCAATTTTGAAGACATGGTTTGAATGGATTATAAATAATCTATATTTTTTTCGTTCCAATAACGGGATGTCCTCTGAGCTTAAGTAATCAAATTTCAAAAATAAATGCCTTAACACCTGATAGCACCTGTCGTTTCCCTATTCTTAAGTACATTTTGTGTATTATTTGCTTAAATGCGGTTATAATTATGTAAACTAATGGAAAGAGTGGTAACTCAGCCATAATTCAAGGGATAAATCGTGGCTTTGAATAAATTATTGAAACAATTGTTGACTTTTAAGTCTTTTAAGGATATATTCATACCTCAAAAACTCCCAATTTCTTGGAGAGAGAGCCCCCTTCGATATCCCAGAAGTGGATGTGACCCTTCCCTATAGTGACCAAACAAAACCTATCCATTGGATGGAATTCTGCGGCCAATACGGGATCGCATGAGGTTTTAGTTTCAGTGATTTTATGTGCTTTGTCTGTCTTCTGCCAGTCCCACAACGATATCGAGTGCTCATTAGACTCATCGACGACACACAATAAGTTTCCGCCGTCCAGTTTAGAGAAGGCTAGACATGAGATGCCTCTATCGAAGTCCCCGTTTTGACCGATTATGTGCAGTGTATTCAAACTGACCGAATCCCAAATGAGGACATGTGGTCTGCGCTCATGTCTGCATAAATAACATTAATTTTAGTTCAAAGATATCTTTCGGTTATATAAAGAGGTATATAAAGAGGGCGTATATATGACACACATATCAACAAAAATTAATTCTTTGAACACAAGTATTAAATAAGTTTTTATTACGAATAACACAACTTTCATGAATCAGATCTAAGATCTGAAATTCTTTTGCCATCTCTTGCTATCTTTGACATGAGTTTAGTCAATGGAATACTCGATTATATCTTATTTTATATCAAATCTTCACAAATCAATAATTAAGTGTATCTATATCTTATAAACCCCTCCGAACAACTCTTCAAGACTCAGGGAATATAAGAGAGATTAGATTATTTGCTCCAAAAAAATTAATTGTGAGAAAAGAATGACTGAAATCAGACACATCTAACAAATAATTATTATTTCGATAATTAAACAAAAATTGGATTAAAATTCAAATAAATATTCAATTATTTAGTGAAATGTGAAGAAAAATAAGTTTAAAAACTCACGGATTAAATGAAATCCAAAATAGAGTTTTAATGAGAAAAATATGTTAGAAATTGAAAAATATATTTTGAATACCTGTCAAGACTGGCCACCTGTCCACTTGCGATCAGTAGTTTGTTTGGATGGATAGTCAAACATTTAATATCATTGTTGTGCCCCAAATAATGTCTTTGGATCTGATCTTCGACATTGTAGAGGACAACGACAGCGGCGATGAAATAAACGATTTCACCGGTCGGTAACAAAAAGAGGTTATGCCTACAGTCTCGTCCTCTATAACCATAACTAAAGACAATATAATCGAAAGTCGAATAAAAGAGAAAATTATAAGAAAAGTGTTTTTAATAATCGAATGACAGGTGTTTTCTCATGGGATCAACAAATCATTGAATTAATGCTAAGAAACTCGTGTATGGCTTAACACTGACATAGTTTTAGTCAATTAAGTGTTGTATAACTGAGTTCTCATAACTCGTAATCTTATAATTTGAACCAATTTATCGTTTAATTGATTCAATTGTATTAAAACATTAATTCAATCGATAGAGTTGTTTAGTGATCGGTTAATGACAATTCGATTAAAGTCAGGACTTACACCCATTCCAATTTGAGGCGCTGTGTGGGCGGACTGTTCACTTTGTTTATGGAATAACTGTGCAACAGGTCTGTCGGAATATGCATCACAAGGGGATGACCTCTAAGATACAGTCGAATGATTCCGTCCTCTAATGAATTCGGAGATAATTAAAAATAAATAAATCATTAAATCAATAAAATTATAATATTTTGGTTAACTTTCGACTAAATTATCCAAAAAATTATAGAAAAACAAATTTATGTCAATTATGTTAACTCATATTAAGTGGATTTGAGTAAATAATTATATTATTGTTAATCCAAATAAGAATTAGTTTAATAGGCTATCAAAACATCAAAATAATCTCAATATTATTGGCCGTTAGATAACATTCCTCAATCTTCTGTAATCTTCTGTTAAGACATTAATTAAATGTAAATAACTATCAAAAGAATAATTGCAAACAATTTTTAACATTTTTTCTCAAAATATTATTTCAATAAATATTTAATTTTTTAATAAATTTGGTAATAATTTATGGAAAAAATTATTCTTTGGTTTGAAATCTCAATAATTTCAATAACACATTCAATTAGTTCTTCAAAATCTTGAATGAGTTGGTGTAGACATTGAAAGAGGACTTCCTTCCGAAGTATTTCTAATTAAAATTAAACTCTAAAAACATATTATGGCTTAAAATCGTAATAAAACTTAAAATTCCTTAAACTCTGAAAAATGAGAGAAAAAATGAAATAAAAAGGTATAAAATTGTGTCTGAATTTTATTATATATTTGTGAAGAGCTATTAATTTAAGGGAAAAACTTGTTTGGAGTCAAAACTGTAAATATATGGCCTTTTTTGTAGTTTTAGTTTTGATATAAATAATGAGAGAAATAAAGGAATCGTTGATAAAAACGTGTAATCAATGTTCCGAACATTAAAACAATAAATAAATAGAAAACTCTATAAAACAATTAAAAGAGAAATTCATAAAAGGAATTCATACAAACCTTGATTATAAGTGGCTTCTTTAGTGCTAAAATCGCCAAAAAAACAACAAAATAAACAAAATTAATTAAAAACTGTATTATTGTGATGTCATTGAAAGTATGTGAAGGCGTTAAACAACAGAATAGAGAAAAGAATTGAGGAAAAACAGGAGAGAAAGAGAAGGAAAGAGAGAGAAGAAAAATAATGGAAATCTGATTTCAAATGTGAATTCAATAACAATAGAATTAAGACCCAAAACATGCATTAAATCATCAAAAGTTAAATATTGATTCAATTAATATGAATACCGCCACCGATTACTCTAATAATTCTGAGCACAAGTTTGGCTCAAGAATTGCGTAAACAATTTAATGAATCATTACCCATGTCTTATGCCATTCATGGCCTGTGATGAGGCTCTCATTACATGCAGATTGAAGAGCGACCCACTAGTCATCCGTCTGAAGCAAATTCGCATAATTTTCATCAATTATTTCAATGGATTTTGTTTTAACAAAAAATCGTCGAATTTATAATGAATTTCATTATATTTGTATAAAACGATCATTAATTTCAAGGAATAAAACTATTGGAGAGATCTGTCATCTTTTAAATGATAAAATTATCTGTATATTAAAGTTCTGATAATTTAAATATTGCCGAAGAATCGTAAAATCGAGTATCGGTGGAACCAAACATTTCAATGAAGGCTTAGTTTACAATAAAATATTAAATGAATGCAAAGGTTTGCCATCACTTTAAGCATAATATGACAAACAAATGTTGGACTCAATTCATTACCAAATCATTGAAAGTGTATAAATATAATCGATATTATGTTATAATAGTTAATAGTTATGACAATATATTACTAGAAATCTAAATATTGTCATAAGATTTGGTTTAAAATAAGTTTATTTAAGTAATAAAGTTCTGCCTTTGGTTTGACTCAAATTCTATGAAATAATTATAGTTTTGGAAGAAAACTGCTCTCAATTACTAATAACTGGTATAATATAAAAATTAATGACTCGTTTGACGAAAAATTAATTTAAAACTAATTGTGTTTTAATTATAAGAAATTAATGTCACAAATGACTGCTATATAACTCAAAACTAATTAAAAATATTGAATAAAAACCAAAAAATAAAATAAAATTCGAAATAATTTTCAAAACAAAAAAGTGATTAATAATTAAGAAGGAGAGCACATACTTGTTGGCCATTTCTAGACTATTTCCTCTGAACTCCTGACTGGCCGACCATTTCCTCATCGATACTAAGTTGGAAGTGGAGGCAGAAAAAGATCGCTGATCTCTTTGTGGAGTATGTCTGGGGGATGCCGTCGGAGTAATCGCCCGATACTGTGCTGAAAGGTTTGATGGCGAAGGAGAGGGAACTGGACTGGCGCTGTTCGAATTGGAACTGCCACCTCTATCGCTATGGATGGATGTATTGGACGGACATTGAACGAGTCTTCGGTGACCATTTGTCAATCCATTGCCGTTAGTTATTCCGTTATTTCCATTCATTAAATTGACTTAAAGTGCAATAAGTGTTATATTGTCAGACAATAAGTAATTCAAATGCACTTATAATAGACTTATTAATTGACTCAACAGATAATTGTAAAAACTTGGTCATCGAAAATATGGACAAACGGTCTTTTGCGTAACTTTCCATTCAATAGGAAAGCTTACTTTGGTGCAGCGCTCTCTCAAACAGTGCTTAGCAATGCTATCCTATATGTAGTTTTGCTGTAAATTGAATAAACCTAGACATATCAAATAACCTATTCATTTGAAATAGTTAAATGATATTTAAATAATAAAATCAGAGATCAATACTATGATAAATAAGCTTTCATTTGATATAAAATAGATATCTGTGATATTCATTTATATAAAAGTTATTACAGTTTGAACTCTACCAGTTTTATGCAACTCATTCTGTATTTAAATTATTGCATAAGTGATGAGTCCTTCGCTTTAATGCTTTAAATTAGAGCTCAAATACAAATGCTTTGAATTATTGTCGAAATTGTTTTAAGGCTTTAATATATTTAATATTGAGTAGACTTTTATATTAATAGTCTCTCTATTCTAATGTATTTTGTTTTGTTATTATAAAGAATTTTATAAAATATGGACACAAAAGCGTTTGAGAATTTTGTTCAGCAATTAATTGAGTCTATTATCAAATAAATAATATATTTTGTAATTACTGTTATGATTGAGATTATATGTTGTCCTATAAGCCGGCGTTGGGTTCGAGTTAAGTCTGAGCGGAGATAAATGCGATCCTTTATTATTGATCGCATTATTAGGCACTGTATTGGACGTAATGACAGGCGCTATGAATAAAGGATAGAAATCATCATAAATACGGAAATTATTAATGAATTTAATTTTAAATAAAAATATTTTCTATTAATAACGACTCATAACGGAAACAATAAACTGAAAATCACTGCTATTTCAATATAAACTGGTTTTTTGCCGAAACGACAAACAAATCAAAAAATAGAGGCAATCACTGCTCACTACAAAGAGATGGTTATTCACTCAAATTTATATAATCGTTATGATTGCCATCAGTTAACCAAACATTGAGTTCAGTAATTATAAAATTTGTCATTCATTAAACGTTTGCCAATATTTGGCTTAAAATCAAATTCAAAGAATATTTCCTAAGAATGCGTCAACTTTTCAAAGATAAATGTATTTCAAACCAATAAAACATTTGTTTTAGTTTTTGCCTCTTTTGGAGAGAGTTAATGACAACAGGAATGTAATATTAGAAACGATGATAATCATGATAATAATCAATTGAGCATTTGGTCATTTTTGGTGATATTTTGCTAAAAAACCAGTTTATAATCTAATGTCAATGTTTTGAATAGAGTCTGAACTTCATAACACTTGGAATGGAAGCAACCCTTGAGTGTATGGCATAAAAAAAAGTCTGATCTATCGTATGATCTAAATGTGATTCAATGGATGCCAATGTCTGAGACCTTAAATTGAATTTTATGGAACGCATAGAATGGCATACAATTTGTAATGCCTTCCAAATTAGACTCTCATCTGATTTGGATGGAGAGCTATAATGACAGTTCGCCCCAATTCGTTATTTACGCCCTTCTCTTTCAAATTCGATGATTTACTCACTTTTTATTGATTTAAAAATTAAAATAATATAAATATAAACAAATAATAAACGATCGCTCATTATATTGATAATTCTTTTAACTTTAAATCAACAAAAATAGGTTTTTCCCTTAGTTTTTTTTTGTTGTAATGATGTCTGCAATGAATTAAAATATTTCTAAAATAAATTCAATTGTTTTTCAGTAAATAGAATGGAATTCACGAAAATAGAGAACAAATTGTTTGAAATCTATTTCACAAAACACCCACACATTAGATATTTTGTGCTCACATTTCACTATTATTTTGATTATAATTTTGAAATAACATTGAATTCACTTTCAATTAGAAAATAACTAAAAAATAGTGAAGAAATGTCTTAACTCTTAATTTGGAATAATTTTTCAATAGAAATGTTTTGCCATAAAATACATAAAGTATTGAAAATAATCTGAGATTTAATCAAATTTATTCTGATTTCAATCAATTCAATAGTGGATCAACTGATTCGTGTGTTTCCTCATTTCGATGGTAAGCATTCAAAATAATTTCCATTGAAATCAACAAATGTTTAGCAAACAAATAAAGAGTGCGACCATTTGTGACCTTCATCTGATCCAATTGCTCCCATTCCTATTATTGGCTATTATTACCATTTTTGGCTTAAATTTAACTATTGATCAAAATATCAAATGAATTGAAATTCAATTTGAAAAGTATCCCGTTTATAGTTTATAGTATATGCTATATAGTGTTCATAAAGAGTTGAATCAATTCAATAGAAATTCAATACTGAATTCAATACTGAATTGATTTGATTTTGTCAAAAATGAAACTTTAATCCGGTTTTTGGTATTTTCTAAAAAACAATATTTTGTTCTCAAAAAGACTTCTTTTTATAATTTTCTTTCTAAGGTTCAGACGATTACTGAGAGGAACTCCACAAAAAAAATTAGTTTTTTTAAAACAAATTATTGAATTAGTGGTCACTTAACCAGAAATCTATTTAATGGTATTTCTGACGACAAAAATGGCTTCTCTTTAATAATCTGACAAAAAGTTGACGACTAATGCCTTTTGACAAATGATTGCTGAGTTATAAAAACTAAATCTTTGAGCCCTTACTCCAACCCTAACATCTGGTGACGGAACAAAAACTTGTGGTCAGTCTATGATTTAGCAAAACTAATATAATATATATTCAATTGAGTGGAAACTGAGGGGCAGTTAGTGTTAGGACCTCATTATCTGAGATAAGGTTTCAAAGTATTTAGCATAAGCTGAGAGCCGGCTCTGAGTCTGAGAGGCTCTGAGAGGTCTCGAAATAAAAACAAATTTAATGTTCGCTTCCGTTAAAAGATATTAAATTAGTTTTGAACTCTATTTTGAGAATTATATCAAATAATTAGAGATAAAACTTAAAGCCATTAATACCTCTGCCCTCGAGTTGTGTTACTCTTCTGAGGACATCAGCCAAAGTACTCCTGAGGCATACGATCTCATCGGACTGTTCTGTTAACTTCTTTTCGAGATCCAGTACTCGTTGTTGGAGATGGTCGTGATCTGCGTGAGTACTGGTGCTGTTCGATAGAAAGCTGTCCTCTATTCCAACAAATGATTAATTGTTTTTAACGTTTAATAGTATTTCAATTGAATTCAATACAAATTAAAGGAATTCATATATAATTAAATGACCGAAACTAACCTCAACTTAACATAAACTAAATATAAGCTAACCCTGACCTCACCTGACATAACACACCCCTGACCTAAACTAACCCATCCCTCGACTGATAAATGGGTGAACAACTCAACATCTTTAGAATAATTATGAATAAATACATACCATTATTGATATTAAGATCAATTAAGTTATTGATTTGAGTTTCTGATTGAATGTCAGTCCCATTAGTTGTGTTGTTGTTATGGTTTTCAATGCCATTAATTATTGTATTGTTTTCGGTGTTATTGTTATCGTAATTAACAACAGTTTGGGTCTGAGTCGAGTCAATCGCACATTCACTCAATCCATTCATATTTGGATTAATATTAGGATAAGAGACAACTTATATAACGATTTTTAACATTTAATGGTTCGCAAACTTAATGACAGACAAAACAAATGGTATTTTCGTTTACTATGGGAACCGATCAGTGATCACAAAAAAAAGTCAAAATTAAAAACTCAACAAAACAGTGAAAATGAAATTATGTTGCATTCAATCATTCACTTCAGACATGACTTCGTATTTATTAATCACATTAAATAAAACACTGAATTTACAACTGAATGAACTCCAGTCCGGAGTAAAAGACAATAACAACGATAACTGTATTATAACTCTGTTGTAATGTTTGAGCTTTGATTCACTAAAAGACTAAAAGAGTAACTCAAAGCCAACACAAGTCTAACACCAATTCTATGCAAACAATTTTATCACTAAATCCTGACGTAATTCACGTCACAAATGATTCACAAACCATACAATCAATGGTGAGGTCTGTCGTCAAACAAAGTAATTAAACATTTGTTTTGATTCAAAACAAAAACATTGCTTTTCTCCCAATTTGTGACGAAATAACTTTCAATTCAATTGAATTTACTCTTAATTTAATCGAAATCAATGGCAGCCAAAGGAAAGTCAAAGTAAAGAATTTCATTATTTTTATTATACTTTCATAACTAAAGACATCTTATGTTTAGGTTTATTATGGTTTGGATTAAAAGTCTGGTCAGCGGTCATAAAGTGGTGGCCATAAGACCCCGACTCAATGAAAAATTAGAAGTTCTTCGATACGATCCCTACAGTAATACCTTTTGCTGAATCATTGGTTGCGATCATTCGGTATTTAATCAAAAATGAATGACTAATTAGAGGCAAAACATCGGTTCTAATTGTAGTTCACTTTACAGTAAAAGTGATGAAAGAGAATAGCAATTCATTTGAGATTAAGTGCCGACTATTGATCACAAACTAATGATTCAATAATTTATTATTCAATTAATTGTTTATTTGTTTATTAGTCGAAAGATATTGCGTTTATAGAGAGGCGGAGAAGATAAAAGGCGCCAAATATTAGACAAATTATATTAAAAATTGTATTATATTTAAAAATATATAACATTTTGTTCTTTCAATAAATAATTTCAAATCAAATTTGTGTCCCTTTTATAAGAGATAATAAATTGTGATTCAATTAAGAGCACTCTGTGAGGGGTCATCTCTGAGCATACATACATAGACAAAACATTTGAAACTGGTACAAAAGTTGATCACTCTAATTTCACTTCTCATTTCTCATTTTTACCAGTTTAAATTAAAGTGACCAGTATTAAAAAGGATCGAAAAAGTTTCATATGAATTGTCTGCCGCTGTATATTGAATGAATGGTGAAAAAAATAAGTCTAAACTTTATCATAAGTTCTATAAATTGTCTTTACTTAGAGTTTATTAACTAAATTGTCACTCAATTGTTCATAAAATGGAATAATTGGAGTCATCATCAGAGGGGGAGAGGAGTTAAGAGAAGGTCAGAGGAGGTCAGATTCAGAGCCAATTTTCAGATACCATCACAAAGAGGGGAATAAGTCGTGAATTTTAATGTTCTAATGTTTACACAATTTTTGGCAAATTTGGGAAAAAATGAGTGAAAAATGAGTGAAAAATAGGTATTAATCAGTTTTAAACCAAATATAAACTATTTTAAGGAAATTCGCAAAAATTTACAAAATCTCAAGACTATGGGAATAGAAAATTCCAGTTTTGAATCTCTCGGTATTGCTGTCCAACAGATACCGAATCAAAGAGATTATAGTTATTCTTACTTATGATTACGTCTATCAAAAATGGATTATAAAAGGATTATAAGGAATTATATGAACATTATATGGGAATTATTACAGGATTTGGTCACAGAATGGGTAATATTATAGTATTGAGAACAAACAATTGATTCAAATTCAAACTCATTATTGAATTTGTTTTAAAACAAATCGAAGGAAATCTCGTAATAAACGACAATTTTTGAGAATAGTTGTGGAAATGGTTGCCTCTTATGTCCAAATCATCGGTGGTTTATCTGTAAAGAGAAATCGGGCCCCAATGGGGTCCGCATTAAAATACAAGAAACATCAAATGCTGTAGTTTTGTCGCATTAATGGCGAATGAGTTCACTTTAGAACTGCTTCGCCTTAAAAGTACTTCTTATCAGTTATTAAATGCGTAGTTCTTAATAACCAATGGGAGGCCTTCTCTACATTTAGAGGGCCTTCCATTCGTTGAGAGAGTGCGCAAAACAATTGGTCGGCATTTCCTGTGGCACTACTGACGCACAACCTGTTCTTTGTCTTATCTTTCTCAGCCTTCAAACGCTTTGCAGGTAAGTCTTTTTTTTAATTTTTCTTTTACCATGTTAATTGTTTAAATTTAATTTAAATTATATTAACATTATAATAAAATAAGTTTACAAGAACATCAAATGCTCGTAGTTTAGTAAACTCGGGCAAAGATGTCCAAACAGTCCTCAATATTGAACTGCTTAGCCGTCAGTTCAATATTGAGGACTCAATTTGAGTGAAAGCATAAGCGATAGTATAGCGGCTCTAACCTAACCCAACCTAACCTAACCTAATGCGTGAAAACTCGCAATATTTGTTTTCTCTCAATTTGATCTCTGTTGCGAAGAATGGGTTCGAAATCCTATTCCGAGATTAACCAAACAATTGTGAGAATTAGCGCCTTTTGATCGGTTCTACTGAATACTGCGCTACTGTGAGACCCCGATTATGTTTACTCTGATTTGGAACACTTATCGGTATTAAGTATTGATTTTGGACTTCAAAATATTAGTGCCGACTCGGGGTATGACCACTGGTCACAAAAATTTACAGTAAAATCAGTTTTAAAGGCTCCAAATTTAGTTTATAGCGGGGTTTGGCGTATCCTATACTCCATAGAGATATGATTGGAATTGATTTGTATAGAGTGATGAAAACGGGTATTCACTAACACTTTATTGCTTTCATTGGAACTACTTTTTGAGTAAAAAAGTTTTTTACGTAAAATTAATTCATTTTTTGTCTTATTTTTCGAAATTTATTTTTATTTTCTTTAATTTAATTAATATTTTGAACGAAATTAACAAATATTAGGATTTGTTTTGATTCTAAACAATAAATATTATGAATAAATGATTGAATTTTTATTACAAAACTTTTCAAAATTTGATTAAAAGAGAAATAAATTGTTTTTTAATTCAATAAATGCTTTAAATTGTGATATCTTTTAGTTTTGTCTTTAGTTTTGATGAAAATAATTGAAATTCTGTTTTAATTAAAACAAATGAATGAAATGATTGAATAGATTTGAGAAAAAGTTTTGCTCAGAATTCAGTCTCAGAGCGGAAGTTAAGAATATCTCTGATTTAGTGATCAATTTGTTGCCAATTATTGACATTATTTTCATTAATTAATTATTTGTGACTTTCATTGAAGAGAAAGAGAGAAACGGAAGCAATTATTTTCAGTTATTTATCGAAATGTAATCCAAATCTCATAACAAATGCATTCATCGATTGATTTGCATTTAATATGAGTTTAATTATTGAATCGGTTTATGATATTTCCAACAAATAACTGTGTCTTCTGTTATGTCTTCACTAAAATTAATTCAATATTTGTTTGAAACAAATCTTCTATAAAATCATTACTTCTTTTAGAAGAAGAATTTGATTCAGTCTTTGATTCGACTCTTTTTGTGAATCAATTTTAGGAATTAATAAAAATGTCGGACAATAGTGAGAGTAGTGACGAGGAGTCACCAAATCTGTTGGATCAGGACTTTTGTTCTCTTCTTGAAAAAGAATGGGATGACGTCGACATCCCCTCTCCTCAGGAGAACCCAATCACTGGAAATGGAGACATACTTTTATCGGCAAATCCTGACATCAATTGCGTTCAACAAACAACTGATGATTTGCAGAATTACTTTCCAATATGTGAGTCAAACAGCTCTCAGACCACAAATCATATGATTCCTAATGACTCACAATTAGTTGAAAATGAATTTGTGGGTAAGCCTTAAGTCTTAACTCTTAAGTCATACAAAAAAGTAATTAATTTAAGTAATAATTAAAACAATAATTGAGAGCAGAATTCAAATCAATTTATACTAAAAATACAGAAACTGCTGAATCGGACTCTGATTTGTATAAACCCTCCACATCAGGAACTTCAAGAACTTCGTGTTCTTCGAGTTTTTCCAATAATTCGAAACAAAATTCAAAAAAATTAGAAAAAAGTAAAAGTATTTCAAAAACTGGTAATAAATTGTTGGCTTTAAATGTGTTTTTCGTTATTATATTTTAATTCATTAATTGACTAAATTATAGGCGAAAAGAGAGGCAGAGGACGACCTTCGAAGAATCGAACTCACGCTCAGGTGGTGGCCGACACTCGAAATACTAACAGAAAGTCTGCTAAAACTTATCGACAAAACAGTAAACAAAAAGAAATTAAATTACAACAAAAGTATTCATTTTTTTTATAAGTTTTGAAACTTTTTTCTAAAATTTGATTCAAATTAAGAGAACAAAAGCTGACAGAAGAACAGGAAAGCCTACAAAATAAGGTCAAAGATTTAGAAAATGAGATCAATATTTTTAAACCAATTGTGAGTAGAGTTACGAAATTCAGTGAACAACAAATCGACAAAATATTCGAAACAATGAAACAGAACTCGAATACAAAAATTGTTTTAATCAAAAACCGGAGACAAAACCCAACATAAAAAAGATGGAAAGTTGTGGTCATTCCTTCATTTGTAATATAATTTGTATATATTTTTTGTAATATTATTTCAATTATAAAATATTTGTTAAAAAAGATTACAATTTATTCGCGAATTGTTTTATGTTTTATTGAAATTATGATTCAATTATTGAATAAAGAAATGAAAAACAATTAATTAATTAATTACTGATCGTTTGAGAGAAGTGTTGAGAGTTCGTCGTATTCTCTCCTCTTTGAGACTTCTTGTGCTTTGAGTTCATTGATCTGCGATTGGAATCTCTGTTTTAGAGCCATATTCTCGATGTTATCCATTTCTATTTGTTGGTTCAAACGCTGCGACTGAAGGCTTTGTATTTCGGCCTCAATTTCATTGAGTTTTTCTAATAACTGTTCATTTTCTGCACCCCTTTCCAGCGCAGAAGTGGCTGCCGTGTCCTCTGCGAGGGCCGCTCCCATCGCGTCCACAGCATTCGATGACTCCATTGATTCCATTTCATAATTATAAGTGTTTGAAGTCGAGGCCAACGGATCGGAGGGTATGTCAGAGGATAACATTCCTTTGGGAAACTCAGTGAACGGGTATTTGTCGGCCGAACTCTTGTCCTTAAGTAACGCGTCTTTAATACTGGAAGACATACGACTGTCGTCTCCAGAGATGACGCCTCGAGTGTCGTCTTCATCACTAGAACTGACCACATCTCCAAAGAGGTCGTGTTCTCCGACATCAAAGCCAGTGCTGTTACCACCGGTGGCCGCCATCGGCGACAGTGCACTGGATTTCGCTAAATCTGCTTTTGATTCTTCGTCTGCGTTCACGACTTCGTACTTGACATGAATGGCCTCATTGTCTGTACGGAACAGTCTTTTAACTTCTTTTTCAATCTCAGGAAAGTCCACGTATTTCTTCTTCAATGTCTTTCTGAATCGTTTTTTGCGGACATTCTTAAGTGGAGGAGTGATTCCGTGCGGAAACTGGAATTTCTTGTCCTTTCCGTCTTTAGATTTCTTCTGCTGATTGTCATCCAATTCTTCTGTTTTAAGAGCGGATTCGTCGGTGTCTTCCTTACAGATCATCATTTGGCAAATGTCTGCCGTTTTATAGAAGTTCTTTCCGTCCAATGTTTTGTGTGATTCTATAATTGTGGGCAAATCCACAATTTTTGCGGGAAGTACCCAACCATCGAATCGTACCGTTCCTCGTCTCATATCGGGTTCTATTTGAATGGTTAGCCTTTCCTTCAAATTCATAACTCCTTTAAGTAAACAATTTATAAATAATTGCAAAAATAATAGAATCAATAAAATACTGACCGGATTTGACGGCAGCCCTCAGACTGGCCGCTGATAGTGAAGGCAATCGTAAAATGAATTGTGATTCCAACTCATGAGGCGTTTCGTTATTCGTAAGACCTTCTGGTTTGTTGTCTTCCATTGGCATTACTTTAGATTATATTTAGACACAAGAAATCAAAGAATCGAATCAATTAATAGCTTTAAAATGTGTTATTTGTTTCATCAAAACAATCAAAACATCAAATTTAAACGCAATGTTTATCCAAATATTGTTCACAAACTATTCCTCACTTTTATGGCTTCCCTTTACTTCAAATATGAAAAGAAAGTAATTAAATAGATTCAAATAATGGTCTCCACCTCTCAGTTATTTAATTACATTGTATTTGAGTGAATATAACTCTGAATAAGAGTTTAAGCGGTCGTTATGACAACCCTCTAAAGCTTACGTCAACTTTAATTGTAAACAACATTTAATATATTATTTGATTTAATTAAAAATTAGAAAACCTTTTCTATAATTTTCATAAAATATCATTTAATTTAATTAATTTCAATACAATTATATTAAAAGATGATTCGGATAACTCTTCATTTGGTATAAAAAATACCAATTTTCAAAATTTCGACGAAAAATGATTTTCCTGTGAAATAGTGTCCAATAATTAGTCATTTTTAATAAGATTTTGTGATTTTTTTGTCGAGTTTTCACCAAATGTTTGCTTTCGATATGAAAACTAAAAGACTTTTAGTTTTTCTGTTAATTATTTGTTGTTTTCTATTAATTAATGGAAATAATGATAACGAAAATGAGATTAAAAGTAAAGTTAAAACGAAAAGTGAAACAAATTCAATGAACGACAGAATCGAAGATAAAACTGAAGACAATGTCAGAAGAATAGTGAAAAAAGAACTCAGAATCGAGGAATACGATGAAGAACTCAGCGAAGAGATAATCGCTGAAGAATTAGAAAGTAATTACAAAAGTGAAGAATCAATGGATGAGCCGGTAATTGTCAGAGAGTTAACCGAAAAGGATAGACTCGCCATCAGTTTGTTTGAGTCCTCACAGTCTTTAATGAACTCAAGTCGATCCGATCGTTCGAAGGCTTTCCAATTGATGACAGAATCTGCAAAATTAGATTACGAACCAGCGATGGAATGGGTCGCCAAACAACATCTTTTTGGTGACGATTTACCCATTGATTTGAATGTCGCCAAACAGTACTTAACCCGACTGTCCCTCAAAGGGAATGCAAACTCACAATTGGTTTGTTTTTTATTAATTTTAGAAATGATTTCAATTTTTATCTTTAATTTGTGTCCAGTATTTAGGTTTAATGCATTCAATCGGTTTAGGAGTGACCCCGAGTCAGGCCAAGGCTTTGATTTACTATACATTCGCCGCTTCTTCTGGCAATACATTCGCTCAAATGGCTCTCGCCTTCAGACACTGGTCGGGTATATCAGTAATGTCCAGCTGTGAATCAGCCCTTAATTATTACCGAAAAGTGGCCAAAAAGGTTGAACAGGACGTCTCCTTTTCGGGTGGAACTGTTATTCAAAGGGTTCGTCTATTGGATGAACTCGAAAATCCCGGTTCTTTTAGTGGTGTTCTCGACGACGATCTCATCCAATATTATCAGTTTTTGGCGGATAAGGGAGATATTCAGGCACAGGTGGGTTTGGGACAACTCCACTATCAGGGCGGCCGTGGGGTAGATCAGGATCACGGGAGAGCACTCGCATATTTTACATTAGCCGCTGAAGCGGGAAATGCAAACGCTATGGCATTCCTCGGAAAGGTATTCAAATCATTCATTAATTGAATCAATAGTTAATTGAATTGATTTTCAGATGCATTTGGAGGGCTCTCAAGTCGTTCCCCAAAGCAATGAGACGGCCTTCAAATACTTCGAAATGGCCGCAGAAAAGGGTAATCCCGTCGGTCAGAGCGGTTTGGGTTTAATGTATTTACACGGAAAGGGAGTCGAAAAGGACTACACAAAAGCATTCAAATACTTTTCTCAGGCGGCGTCTCAGGGATGGGTTGACGGACAGCTTCAGTTGGGATTAATGTATCTCAACGGTTATGGAGTGACTCGTGATTACCGGACAGCCATAAAGTACTTTACGATGGCCTCACAATCGGGACATGTTTTAGGTTTCTATAATTTGGCGCTAATGCACGCCTCCGGCACCGGAACCCTCAGATCATGTAATACAGCGGTAGAGCTGTTCAAAAGTGTTGCGGAAAGGGGTCACTGGGGAACGATTCTAATGCAGGCTCACACAGACTATAAAGAGGGCAGAATCGCACAGTCATTCATTAAATATGCGCTGATGTCTGAGTTGGGATATGAGGTCGCGCAGAGCAACGCCGCCTTCATATTAGACCGAAACGAAATCAATGAACTCTTTGACAAATCAGAGATATATACTCGAGCTCTCATGTATTGGAGCAGATCAGCAGCACAGGGCTATTCCGTGGCCAGAGTTAAGTTAGGAGATTATCATTACTATGGCTTCGGAACTAAAGTTGATTACGAGATGGCGGCCTCTCAGTACCGAATGGCCAGTGATTCCCAACATAACGCTCAGGCGCTCTTCAATTTAGGTTATATGCATGAGTTGGGGTTAGGCCTCAAACGAGACATTCATTTGGCCAAACGTTACTACGATATGGCGGCCGAGACCAGTATTGACGCACAGGTGCCGGTAGCCCTCGCCCGCATCAAACTCGGTGTTGTCTATGGTTTTGAATCCCTTAACGAATACAATTGGGATCTCTTTCTTAATAACATAAATATACCCAAAATGTTAGGACCGGATTGGGATCTGTATCTCATGACGTGTTTAGCCGTTCTTTTGGGTTTTGTTGTTTACATCCGACGACTGCCTCCGCCTTAACTCAATTCTAGTTATGTTTAGTAATCAAAACTGTCTTTACTTTTAAATAAATATTTATTTAATAAAAGTCCGAATCGTTTGAAAATATAAAAGTTTTATTCAAAAACCAATCCATGCGTTCAGTTATAAACTCAGTCACAACTCAATCATAACTGAGTCTTAAAAATACATTTCATTCAATTATAAGTCAGAAATCAATTGAAAAGAGTTTCTATTATTTACAAAAAATTGTTAATTATTTGAATCAATTGAATCATTATTTAATAGTATTTAATATTATTTGAAAAAAGAGGTAAACCTATGGAAAGACTAAATTATAAAATACATTATTTCTTTAATGCCATTGAAATCAATGGAAAGCAATGATCCCGACTTCGGTTGAGAGCGTCTGACGACACGAGCGATGATTGAGAGACCAAATTATTTTCATCATAAGAGCCCTGAAGAAGATCTGTTGCCTCTTCTGAATACAGATATTGTTTTATTTCTTTAAGAGTTTGAAAAGGGTTTTACCGAAAGCTCTTTCATATAATGGGTAAAGAGATTGAAGCCATTCCTCGGATAAGATATCAATGGTATCATCATTACTGTCGACCACCAGTTTGTCGATAACATGAGACAGAAAGAGGACATAACGGGCCGAACGGTTCAAAACATTTGCCTTTCGTTAAAAACCGATATTAGTTTGAATCGAGACTTAAACCAATTAATACCTGAGTTTCGTGTCTCTCCTGAATACTAATCATTTGACTCAATTGTCTGATAAGTTGAATGATAGTGTTGTGACGGACTCTTAAATCATATAAAAATCATATTTTAGACCAAAAATTCATTAAAAAAACAAAATTATGGCAAATCTTCTCCGATGACACTCATTGACACTTCTTCTAAACTATTATCAAAAGTTTATTATTTGTCTAAAAAAGTTACTAAACATATAATTGGAGGACTCTTTGTCTAAACTATGGCTTCAAAACGTAAATATTTAATCAGAGATCAACTTTTTTTTGGGTTAACTCAAACCCGTGCTATGGTTTGAATGGCTCTCAATAGAGTTATGACGAGACAGGCTTATGGGCACATCTTTTAAGATATTGGATAAGAAAAAGGTAAGTTAGAGATCAATTGATGTATAGGATGAGCCAAAAGTTCAAAAGGTTTTCATTAAAATAATTTTTGTTTAAAGAAATGGTTTATAAAAAAGAAGTGATTTTTAGTGAGAAATTAGTCGATGATTAAAGAGTTGAAAATACCTTTCCGTTTGTCTATGTTTTTCTCTTCTGATCTGTCTCTGATCGACGGCCACAGACTCATTGATGACAGGAGTGGTTACAACGCCAGGCAGTGGGTCCTCAAGAGATGGCAATCGTATTAAACTATGAATCAAAGTATTGAGTTGTTGAACATCGATTACATTCGGTAGTAATGAAGAGGCCAGAGATGTGATGGCCGACAGAGCAGACATCACTTTTGCTGAATTGGTATCCTCTGTAGTGGTACTCATTTTACTAAATGATAGGTTTGTGAAGAGATTTGTCTTATTTGCGGACCTAATCCCGACTATTAGACAATCACATGTGATGTCATAAAAGAGTGACTCAACAGAAGATATTTTTTTGAAGTTTTTATTATTTGAGAGAAAATAGTCTCTTATCTGATATATTGAGTGAGAGAGCAGTTAATGGGTTTTATTTGCGCGCCTTTTCTCTCAAACATGTATTTAAAAGTCTGGGTTTGTGTTAACTTTTGCGCAAAATTGAGATTTAATTTTCTTTTGATTTTATTATGAAATTTGAAATTAATTTTATAATTATTTTCAAAAATATAGTATTTTTTCATTAAAAATACATTTAATTTAAATGCAATTAACTGAAAGAAAATGAGTTGCTTTTGATTTATTATTTTTATTAATGAAAAGTTTGAGTAATATTTAAGTTATCTTTTTATCATTAAATAAGAATTAAATATAAAAATAAGAACTGAATTGAAGGGATTGAAGGGCCGACCATTTGATTGGACGGTCTATTGATATGATTTCCAAATCTTATCCATACGTAAGCATAAGCTTCGTAACCGACTTTGCATTTAAAGGGACAAAAGTTTTTTAAATGCCGTTTACTTTTGTTTATTAGTTAAAAGTCCCCCAAATAAGAGTACACGTGCTTCACATATACACAAATCATTTACTGTTTGAACAATTATTGCTTTATTAAAAATATTATCAACATTATAATGAAGGTCAAATAAGAAACATTTTACAAAAAATCGTTTTATTTTCAATAATGATTTCGATAGAAAAACCAGATTTGATTTTACTGGACATCGAAGGAACTACTTCTTCGATTTCTTTTGTCAAAGAATTTCTCTTTCCTTTTGTCAAAACAAATATTAGGGAATATTTAGTGAAAAATTGGTATTAATTTTGTTTAAATATTTATTAAAAATATTTGAGAAATAATTTTTGTTAGGAATGAACAACAGTTACAAAAGGATATCGATTTGTTACGAAAGCAATCGCTAACAGATCGGTTGGACAATGATTTAATGGATGTGCCCCTCATTATTGATGAAGAGAATAATAATCGCGAGGAAGTAATACAATCAATAATAGATAATGTCTTGTGGCAGATGTCAGTCGACAGAAAAACTACGGCCTTAAAGCAATTTCAGGGAAATGTCTGGCGTTTTGGTTATGAGAGCGGAGACATCAAAGGACAGTATGTCTTAAACTCACTTTAAATAAATCAAATCTAATGAATGCGTTTAGCGTTTATAGTGATGTTCCCAAAGCTATGACTCATTGGAAACAAGAATTAGGTATAAAAATATGTATCTATTCTTCGGGAAGTATTTTAGCGCAGAAACTACTCTTCAAACATTCGGTTTTCGGTGATCTCACAAATGTTAGCCAATAATCAATTTTTGGAGATTTTCCTCAAATAACTGTTTTATTCTTTAGTTAATCGATGATTATTTCGATACAACTATCGGACAAAAGATGGTATCCGAGAGTTACGCAAAAATTTCAAATATTTGTGGAATAACTGCAAATAAAATACTATTTCTGACAGATGTCGACAAAGGTCTGCGCTTTTCATTCATTTATTAAATTTTGACATAATTTTGATGACATTTTAGAAGCGATTGCAGCGAAAGACTCTCAAATCAATGTAATACTATCTATAAGGGAAGGAACTCAACCACTAAACGATGATATCTTAAAACAGTTCAAAAACATAACATCTTTCGATGAAATACAATTCAAATGACTCTAAAATAATATTTAATAAATTAATTAAAGACTCAGTTGTTATCACTATTTAAATAAAGTGTCAAATGTATTGACTTTTTATTTATTGACTAAAAATATACGAAAAAAGAAATTAATTGAAATATTTTTAAGACTTTTCTTTGGTTTCATCGATTGGTTCGTAGCCTTTGTTTTCGATTTGATCCTTGAATTTCAAATACTCTCTCTTTCTGTCAAAATGTGTGACCTATTTGTCGATAAAACAATTATTAAACTCGAAGTAAGCGTTTGAAAGACTGACCCATTGTTTTGGACAACAATTTTCAAATTGTTTTCTAAATTCACGGCATTTCTCGTTTTTGTCTTCATTTACATCTAAGCAGTTCCAGAGCCCATCTCTCGCGTCATAACATTTGGTTCGCTGTTCTTTATTTGGATAAGACATCAATATTTAGATTTTGTTCTCAAAAAACACAATAAATAATATTTAATAAACTTTTGATTGAAAGTCAATTCAGAGAAAAATGGTTTTGAATTTGAATCACAAAATAAAGATAAACATTAGTTTCGTAATTATGTTTATATAGAGAAAAGGTCTCAACTCTTGTCTCTCTTTCAGTAATAGTTACGACTTTTTAATCTAAAACTGTATTCAATTTAGAGATCATTTAATTTGAAATTCTTTGACTTTCGACTCAATTCATTGAATTTAATATATTTTCGCATTAATTATAAAATGAAAATAAATTAATTGTTTTCTCAATTTATGTGAATTAATGTTTAAATTGAGTATTAATTTTGATTAAAAGTCTTAAACTTTAAGGTATTTATGTGTTGAGCGCATGTGTGGCCTATGAATCACCTGAAAAGCCAATGACAACAATAATATGGCTTTCATTAAAACGTATGAATAATTTACTCTCTTTTTCACTGAATTTCAATCAATTTATGAAAACTTTTAATTGAATTTTGGTTTTAATTTTTCTTCCGTTTCTCTAAACTTTAATTTGATTTTTGTCTTCTCTTTAATCTAAAGTAAAGTCAAACTAAAAATCAAAGAATTGTAACAAAAATAATAATTTGAGACTATTTTAATAATTTGCTCGAAATTGAAGTTTGATTTACATCTTGTAATCGATTTGTAATGAATACAAACAATGATATCAATGGAAAAGAAGAGGAACTCATTTGTCAGACAATACATCAAAAAGTGGACAAAGACTTGAATTCGACGAACGTTTCCAACAGAAATAAGAGTAAAATGAATGGTTGTTGTGATGGATGTGCCAAACAAGAAGAAGAACAACAAATCGATGGACAAAACTCAAGTGTTTCGGCAAATGGTATTCGACTTCTCTGTGATGCCGTCGATACCATTGAAGCGAACTCTTTGAAGAAGAGTAAACAACCGTTGAATGGTTTGATTGTCAGTAATGACACAAATAATAAATTGAGTGAATTCAGTGATAATAGTTGTGGTCAAACAAAAACACAGACTAAATCTCATTGTAGTTGTTATTCAAGGAGTTGTTGTAACACTTCTTCCACTTCTAATTGTTGCTGTTGTAGAACATCTTCTCCTTCATCTTCTTCTTCCGCAACCACTTCTTGTTGTAGTACTTCTTCAGCGACTCTGAGCTGTGATATAAATAATAAAGAATTAGTCGTCCATTCATTCGATGACAACAAAGACATTAAAAGTTTGGCGAATAGAGTCTCAAATGAACTGAATATCAATGAATTGAACGAAAAAATAGTTTTTGTTAACTATCAAAGTGAGAGACAAATGCCAGACATTATGCGTCTCATCCAAAAGGACTTATCTGAGCCCTACTCCATATACACGTACCGTTATTTCATCCACAATTGGCCACACCTTTGCTTTCTCGTAAGCCTTTCCCAAACCATAAACAATTGTCTAATAATTCTTTGACAGGCAATGGATAGCAGTAAATGTGTCGGCGCTATAGTCTGTAAACTGGATTTACATAAAATGGTTCGAAGGGGTTATATAGCGATGTTAGCCGTCGATGAAAATTATCGCAAAAGAAGGATCGGCTCTAATCTGGTTCTGAAAGCCATTCAAGCAATGATTGCCGGCGACGCCGATGAGGTCGGACTCACTTTACTCTCAATTGAATTCATTTTATTTGAATTTTGTCTCAAATTTTATTTAAAGGTTGTGTTGGAGACTGAAGTGACGAACAAACCTGCGCTACAATTATACGAAAACTTGGGGTTTGTTCGCGACAAACGTCTGTTCCGATACTATTTAAATGGTGTCGACGCTCTTCGACTCAAACTGTGGCTTAAATAAGGTTTTATTCAATGAATCAATAAATAGGTTTAAAGACTGAAAAATAGAGACAAATATAAAATTTTACATTAATTTTGAAAAATACATAAAAAAAGGTTAATATAAGTGAATAGAAGTGAATATAACTTAAAATAAGTGAAAATATTTGAAAATTTTGTGCAATTTTTAGTTAAATTCTTTCAATAAATTCATCACTTTTTGCATTCAATTAATATATTTATTAAAACAGAAAAATAAGATAAGAATTGGAGAGGTTTTGATGGGTGTCCTCTTATTTGCAATTGTAAGGAATGTCCATTTTTTGACGCTTACGAGAAGCCATTTGTGCGAAAAACTCTTTGATGTCTTCCTCTCTGACAGTCTTCTTATTTTCTGCAAACTTTTTGAGATATTCTTGGAGTGAGTTCTTCAGATCATTATATCCTAAAAATACAAAAAACAATAATTTATTTAAAATTAAGTTTATTTTTGATGAATGACTGACCGGAGATGTACTCTATTTGTTGGATTCGATTCATTTTATTCAATTCAGACAATCCTTTCTCATAATCGCTGACATTAGTATTGGATTTCCTGCTCTGAGTCTCGTAGTAATGAACGGAATCCTTTTCGTCGGTTAAGAAAATGCAATTCTTTTGTGAATACATTTGACGACAAACACTACAAACGCATAGACTTTTGCGCCAATCGAGCGGCCAATAGGTAGGCATCAGCTCTTTTGGCGGCTCCTTTTCAGTGCCCACTATTGTCGTCTTCAAGACTTCAAGTTTGCATTTTTGACTTGATTTTGCGGAAGAGTCGGTCGAATCGCAAGAACATTCAACACCACTGTCCTCACAATTCATTGTCTTCTCTTTTTTAGTGGTTTTTGAGTCGACTTCTGTCGAAATGACCTCAATTTTGTCACCGGTTTCTGCCTTTTCTATAGTCGTCTCTAACCATACGATGAGTTATTATAAGATATTATTTGTTAATAAATTTTATAATTATCTCAAAGAAGTGTTTCATTTATTCTATTTGTGACTCACTTTCATAAGTCTTGTTATAATACCAGAGGAATGACAATCGATTCGTACAATTCTTGCAAATCATTTCTGCGAAGTCTTCGTCTTCGGGAGTGTTTTCCAAATGCTTTTCGATTAAAAATTCAAATAATTTTGGTTTAAAATGCGATACATTTGGTGTCAGACGAGTCATACCCTTCCGTGAAACCAATCCTCGCAAACAACGCATTGAATCATAGAGTCGTCGATATCATTGTCCGGATCCGGATATGGACGCAAACAAATGCAATACAAACCCTCGAAGTTATGGTTGTATTGGTTTTTATCATTCAATGAACTCTTCTATTGATTACCAAAAGAAAGGCATTCTTTGAGACAAAATCTATTGAAATATCTTAAGACTCACTGAATATAGTTTGCAGTTATTGTCGACAAACTTATCGTTACCACAATCGCATCGAAAGTGTCTTTTAGTGTAGAGTTCAATGAGATCGTGTCCGTCGTGACAGCGGTAACTACAGGCCAGACATATGGCCGCCATTGGCTTCTCTTCTTCGGTCACAGACCTTAACTTACATGTATTGCATGCATATAACGCCTGACGACTGATATAACCCTTTATTTGTTTAAAGTGTTAAACGATTTTCATTTAAATTAATGATAAATACCTTAAGATATGTGCAGTTTTGGTCATCACTTCCAGCGAGAACTGCGAACGCATTGTCTTCTAAATCTTGCTCTTCTTGAAGGACGTCCAACATTGTAATGGTTTCATTGTCGTCATCAATGAGCTGATTGTCTTCGGACTGTCCATCAATGGGAGACTCAGTGGACTCAATGTCTTTATTTTTGTCATCCATTTGGCGCTCAATCTATTGATTCGATTAATTTCGTCAAACAATTGATTCATAAAAATATCTCAGAAATTACGCTAACTTTTGTCCATAAAAGCGCTTAATTTGAGATTCAATTTAAGAATTGTCTTCTTTTCTTCTCAGATAATATAATATTAAAAGTCTTTCAACTTTTGATTTTGAAGAAAAAGTAACAAAAAATAATCTTTTGAACTGAAGATATTTGGTCTCTCCCTCTCTCTCTCTCTCTCTC